>JAOWBW010000773.1:37231-234006 GCA_026119855.1 Campanula takesimana | reverse complement strand
AAACTTGAGAAGGCCGCTGAGCATTGGTGGCACAGTGTTGAATAAAAGCTGGGAATTGGAAGTGAGTACCACAGACTTGGGAAAATTTCCTTAAAGCATTCAAGTCACAGTTTATTCCACAAGTGGTCCAAGACAGGAAAGAGATGGAATTCTTAATCTGGAGCAGGGAAGCTTGACTGTGGGGCAATACTCACCAAGTTCACAGAATTGGGAGGTATTGTGATCACTTAGTTCCAAATGAGACCAAGAAGGCACAGAGGTTCGTGAAGGGATTGAGGACTGAGTATAGGAAGCAGCTTCTTTCTCTACAGCTCACTAGTTATCACCAAGCAGTGGAGAAGGCTTATACAATTGAAAATGATATTGAAGAACACAAGGTGAAGTTGGGAACAATCATGACTGGTCGTGTATCAGAGAAAACTCAGGGATCTGGTTCTAAGGGTGGTAAATCTAGCCGCCAAGATCGTCGATTCCGACAGCCAACTGAAAGTAAAGGTAGTGTATCAACTGGTTCGAGGACAACAGTCCAAGGTTCTAGGAAAGTATGTGGTTTTTGTTCGAAAGAAGGCCATTCTGAAGACAAGTGTTGGCTAAAGCAAGGAAAGTGTTTATCTTGTGGTGAAACTGGGCACTTTGTCAAGAATTGTCCTAAAGGTAGAGGAAATCAAGTTGGGGGTACAAGTCAACAGGCCTCAGGTTCCAAGAGAGATAGTGGGGGTCGACCAAAAGTTCAGGGTCGAGTGTTTGCTCTAGATCAGCAGGGGTGTAGCTGAGTCTTCTGCAGTCATAGGAGGTATTATATTACTTTCTAGTACGAGAGCGCGAGTCTTGATAGATCCAGGCTCATCTCATTCTTATGTGGCATCTCATTTTGTGTCGCATTTGCATGTTCTTCCTGATTCTATGCCTTATGTGCTAGAAGTATCTTCCCCTATGGGAGATTGCATGTTTGCTTCTGAGGTTTACAAGAAATGTGAGGTTCTTGTGGGTGATCATGCCCTTCTTCCTGACTTAGTCGTGTTACCTATAAGGGACTTTGACGTGATTCTTGGCATGGATTGGCTTTATGTGCATCATGCATCTGTTGATTGTTATAGAAAAGCAGTAACTTTTTCTATCCCTGGTTTGCCTGATTTTACCTTTGAAGGTGATAGGCCTTTATGTGCTATACATGTTATTTCTGCTTTAAAGCTAGAAAACTTTTATCTCGTGGTTGTGCCGGGTATCTCGCATGTGTGCTTGACCAGAGTTTATCTGTTCCCAAGATAGAGGATATTCCTGTTGTGTCTGAATTTTCAGATGTGTTCTCTTCTGAGTATAGCATGCCACCTGATCGAGAGCTTGAGTTCTGTATTGAGTTATTACCAGGTACAACACCAATCTCTAAAGCACCTTATAGAATGGCTCCGGCTGATTTGAGAGAGTTAAAAACACAGCTTGGGGAATTGCTTGAAAGGGGCTTTATTAGACCTAGTGTATCACCGTGGGGTGCACCAGTGTTATTTGTCAAAAGAAAGATGGGACTCTGCGATTGTGTATTGATTACAGAGATCTTAATCAGGTAACTATCAAGAACAAATATCCGTTACCTCATATTGATGACTTGTTTGATCAGCTTCAAGGTTCAGTAGTGTACTCGAAGCTTGACTTGAGAAGTGGTTATCATCAGTTGAAAATCAGATCTGAGGATATACCAAAGACAGCTTTTCGTACCAGGTATGGGCATTATGAATTTATTGTTATGCCATTTGGTTTGACAAATGCTCCAGCTGTATTTATGGATTTGATGAACCGTATCTTCAAGCCATATCTTGATTGTTTCGTAGTGGTATTCATTGATGACATTCTTGTGTATTCTAAATCACGGGCTGAGCATGAACAACATCTCAGAGTGGTATTGCAAGTTCTTCGTGAGAAACAATTATTTGCAAAATTCAGCAAATGTGCTTTCTGGTTAGAAGAGGTTTCATTCTTGGGGCATGTTGTGTCTGCTACTGGTATTGCAGTAGATCCTTCCAAAGTTGAAGCAGTTGTTAACTGGAAGAGGCCAACTACAGTGACAGAGATCCGTAGTTTCTTGGGCTTGGCTAGTTATTATCGGAGGTTCATTGAGGGATTCTCCAAGATTGCTACTCCATTGACTAATATGACTCGAAAAGCTATTTCTTTTAAGTGGGATGACAAATGTGAAGCAAGTTTTCAAGAGTTGAAAAGGCGCTTGACTACAGCTCCAGTCTTGGCTTTGCCTAGTGGTTCTGAGCATTTCATGGTTTATACTGATGCTTCTAAAGAAGGATTGGGTTTTGTTTTGATGCAAGATGGCAAGGTAATAGCTTATGCTTCTCAAAAATTATCTCCTTATGAAAAGAATTATCCTACTCATGATCTAGAGTTGGCTGCGATTATTTTTGCTTTGCATAAATGGAGGCATTACTTGTATGGAACAAAATTTGAAGTCTTTACTGATCATAAAAGCTTGAAGTACTTGTTTTCTCAGAAAGAACTTAACATGAGACAACGTAGATGGATGGATAAATTGAAGGATCATGATTGTACTATCCTTTATCATCCAGGGAAAGCAAATGTTGTGGAGATGCACTGAGCAGAAAGACTTATATTTCTTGCTTGATGATTCGTGAATGGAAGATGTTTGAAGACTTGTGTGATTGGAATCCTTGTGAATCAAATCATGGAGTTATTTTTGCTAATATAAAGGCTACTTCAGATTTACTCCAACAAATCAAAGAAGCTCAGGTAACTGATTCTGAATTGCAGAAAATCATTAGTGGAATGAATGAAGGAAAGCAACCAGATTTTTCTCTCAACAGTGATGGAATTATTACCTTTCGAGGCAGAGTTTGTATTCCAGTTGATCTTGAGATAAAGAAGAAAGTTCTTGAAGAGGCTCACAAAGCCAAGTATACTATTCATCCTGGAAGCACTAAAATGTACCAAGACTTGAAGAAACATTTCTGGTGGAACAATATGAAAAGAGAAATTGCTGAGTATGTGTCCAAATGTTTGACTTGTCAGCAAGTGAAAGTGGAACATCAACGTCCAGCAGGTTTGTTGCAACCATTAGAAATTCCAGAGTGGAAATGGGAACATATCACGATGGATTTTGTACTGGTTTGCCACGTACCAGACGAGGCCACGATGCTGTTTGGGTTATAGTGGCAGGTTGACTAAATCAGCTCACTTCTTGTCAGTTTCTATGGGATATTCATTGTCTCAGTTGGCATCTTTGTATGTTCAGGAGATTGTTCGACTCCATGGAGTTCCTGTGAGTATTGTATCTGGCAGAGATCCTCGTTTTACTTCTCGATTCTGGCAGGCTCTTCAGGGTGCCATGGGTACTAAATTGAATTTCAGTACAGCTTTTCATCCTCAATCTGATGGGCAATCTGAGAGACTTATACAGATTCTCGAGGATATGTTACGTGCTTGTGTTGTGGATTTCAAAGGCAGTTGGGATACTCATCTTCCTTTGGCTGAGTTTGCTTATAATAACAGTTATCAGTCTAGCATTGAAATGGCTCCATATGAGGCTCTTTATGGTAGAAAGTGTCGATCTCCTATATGCTGGGATGAAGTGGGAGAAGCTAGACTCTTGGGTCCTGAAATGGTTCAACAATCAGTTGAGAGTGTGAAACTTATTCGAGATAGATTGCGCACAGCTCAGAGTAGACAAAAGAGTTATGCAGATCATCGTAGAAGGGATCTTGTATTCCAGGTAGGTGACTTTGTATTCTTGAAGGTCTCTCCTCGTAGAGGTATAAAGAGGTTTTGGAAAAAGGAAAGTTATCTCCTCGTTATATCGGTCCATTTGAAATTCTTGAAAGAGTTGGGAAGTTGGCTTATAGAGTGGCTTTACCACCTTCTTTATCTGATATTCATGATGTGTTCCATGTATCTATGCTTCGCAAGTATATGGCAGATGAATCACATGTTCTTGAGTATGAGGCTATTCCATTTCAGCCTGATTTGTCTTATGAGGAACAACCTGTTGAAATTCTTGACTGGAAAGAGCAAGTCTTGCTTACCAAAAGGATTCCTATTGTGAAGGTCCTTTGGAGGAATCATGAAATAGAAGAGGTTACTTGGGAAATCGAGAAAGAGATGCGAGATAAATACCCGAGCCTATTTGAAAACCTTGGTAAGTAAAATTCGTGGGCGAATTTTCTTTAAGGTGGGGAGGATGTAACGCCCATCCTATTTCTCGTTAAATATTTGACCTATTTGTTAAATACTTGAACTTGCATATTATGTGCTAGTTTTACTTGGGTTAAATTCTTAACTGCTTTAGAATGTTAAGGTGGTTAAATGTCTAGTTTTGACTTTTGGGTCATTTGTGAAAATTTGACTTTAGGGGCCTTTTTGTTAAAAGTGAAACTTGAGGGGCCTAAGTGTCATTTCCCGAAACTTGTTAAGTATATCAAGTGGTTTGCCTGGGTTGTTCTTCCCCAAATTGTTTTTACGTTTTCTCTGTGAAAGAAAAGTTAGGTTTAGGGTTTATCCTATTCTCGACTCCTCGAGTTTAATTACCCCTCCGTTCTTGATTCTGATCGCGGATTAATATTCGTGGCGTTGAATAGAGCGTTCCAGGCCGATCAGAAAATTATTTGGGTAACTTTGATTTTTGACTAGGTAAGTTATTAGCTCCCCCCTTGCTTGTAATAACATGCATAAATGTTATTCTTGATACTTGTGAATGTTAATTTTGTGTTTGGGACAACTTTTGTGGTACTTGTAAATTTGGGACAAAGGGAGTAAAACCCTACTGTGTAGAATAATGAAAGAACTTGGAAACACTAGTTTGAATGTGTTATGCCCTATCTAGAGTTGTTAGAATGTTAGTAAAAAGTTACTCCTACGCTTGGGACGGAGATTTCTAAGCCTGGGAAAGAAATTGAGTTTGCTGAAAAATATGACCAGGCGCCCGCCCACTTAGTGACCAAGCGGCCACCCATTTGGCCAGAAGTTTTGGGTTCAAAAAGTCTTGGATGAGCGCCCGCCCGGTCCTCCTTGAGCGCCCGCCTGGTCCCCTGTTCCAATCAAAGTGTTTTAAATCTAAAGTAAATTGAAAGCTTATCTCTCCTAAGGCATATAGCCTTGGTATAAGATGTCCTAGCAAGTATAATTGTACCTTTTGGGGGCATTGGATCTTAGACTTGAACATTAATACTTAAAGAACTCAAATGAGAACTTAAGTATAAGAGTAATAACTCTTCTTTATGTCTTGAAAGTGCTATGAACAAGCACTAATGTGTTATACTTGTCTTGAAACCAATGATTGTGCACCTTAGGGGCATTAGAACAAAGTTTTAGACTTGAACATCCTAAGAATAGGATTAAGATCTTGTAAGAGTAAATGTATACCTCTTATACATGCTTGAATGTCCAAAGATTGGAGTTATAACTTGAAGTATAAGACAATAAAATCTTGTACATGTCTTAAACATCCATAGAAGTGGATTAAGAACTTGGATATAAGATAATAAAATCTTGTACTTGACTTGACACCAATACATATGTATGGTAGTGAACTAGAAAGTGCTATGAACAAGCACTTACGTGTATGAGACATGTTCTTGTTGTGTATATGCAAACATTGCATACATTTGCTTGATACAAGGTGACTTCTTGATTACTTGAAGCATGTTCCTTGTTGAGCTAGTCCACTACTTTTGGATTAGTTCTTCTCCCGTAGTTCAAGTAAATATCTACTTGTACATTCTTGTGTGAGTCCAGCTGGTTCTCCTTGCTTGTTCGGAAATATATAGGTTCACGCTTGTCGCGAGAGCTGGGGCTTAAGTGACAATCGGGTCCCTATGTATTTGCGCTTGACCCCTTACTACCGGCCATAGTAAGGGCATAGCTTCCTTGGTTGGAGCAATAAGCCTGACTTAAGTGAATGCTAAACTCTTGAACACCTCGTGAGTCTTGATCTTGAGAATGACACTGGTTACCGGGTCTTCTGATATATACTGAATAATCAGTTTCTTGTTATTGATTGTGATTGTCAAAGTAATACAAGCTACGACAACAATGGTATTCTTGGGAGGAATAAGGAAGGAAGCAATATCATTTATAGCTTGCTTGTTTAGCCTTATATGCTACTTGATGAGTGACTTAGCCTCTCATATACTTGTTACTTGATGATACTTGATATATGATTACTTGAGTATCTACTTGAATTGCATGATAGCATGTCATGTAGTTGCATCTAATAGCTTACTGAGATTTATCTCACCCCGTTTCTTGTTTAATTGTTTTCCTTAGATCAAAGGAAGGATAGTGCGCAGTGAGGCTCGATATAGCTGGGAGCTTACTACGCAGGTCGTGATTCTTTTGGGGCTTGTGTCCTTTTACATCTTGGTGAGGACGATGTATTGGGTTGTATAACTCCTTATTTTGGGGGTAGACAGTCTGGTTCAGTTCTTGTTGTCAGTAGACATCTTGTATAGTACTCTTGATGCCAGCTTATGTGCTAGGCATGTTTCCGCTGTGTATGTATTTAAGTTTGGTTTTAATTTTCTTGTCTAGAACTCGTGTTGTGAGCTAGTATAGCTCGTTACTCTTGAGTATATGTATCATGTCAGATTATTATAGACAGATGTCATCCTGTTTCTTGTTAGTTCTTGTTCCTCGTTAGTCACTCCCACCGGGTTCGAGGTTCTATTAGGGGATCCCGGGACCTGGGGACGTGTCAAGTACGCAGGTTTTTTTTTTTTTTTAGATAGTACGGAGGTTAAAGCGATATTTTTGACATAGTACGGATGTCAGAAATGTGGTTTACTCTTTGATAAATACTCTTTTTGTCTCAAAATGACATTCTCATATTCCTTTTTCAGTTTATCCTAAAAATTTAGTCTAATTTTCACAATAAATATTTTGAAATCATTGAATTTCCAAAACTTATAATGAAATTTTAAAATGATATTTTAAAAATTAAACGGGATTACCATTTTGAGTCGGAGGAATGGAAGTAACTTATCCTCTTCTTCTGCTTTCTATTCCTTTTCCGCACCACACATTCTCCTCCTTCCTTCCAACCCTTCTATAATAAGGCCCAGTCATCATATCATAAGTCATAAATGTTCCCTTACCACCTCCAAACAAATTCTAGCCATTCAAGTTGCACCACCTCTCCATCTTATAATAATACTTTAATAGTAACAGCAACAACAAAAATAATAATAAAATAATAATATTAATAATTTTTCTTCAGTTCTAAATAAATATTCTTGTAATTATGAAATACTAAGAAAAATGATTTCTAAGCGATTTAATTTTCAATAGCATTAATTCGTAAACACATATGATTGCAAGTATGAATTAGAGCATGATGGCTAATAATAGATAATTTCATATTTCACATAAAAAAATAAAATTCATCTAAGAATAGTTTTTTATTTTTGTTTTTGTTTAAATGGAATTTAGTTTTTCTTTTTTGAACAAGAGTATTCAGTTAGACGATGTTTTCTTTTTGAGCAATGCTAAGAACACAAAATCCTGCTCACAACATGAGGTGGCGATATTTTATTGACTACATCGATAATGGATCCGTCACACTCTAATTTAAAACACCAATAAAATCATTACACTTAGGATTTTGTGAGCAAAATTTTGTGATTTTTTTATGCATCTAATATTTTTTTTCTTTTTTGATTATGGAGATGATTATCTTTATTCAGGCATGTGAGATAAAATGTTGGATATGATCACACGGTGTGCTCAAAACTGCGCCTGTGTTAATAATTATGCAACCGCGTGTAGACGTATTTATTATTTTTATTTTTTATCATCACGCGGTCTATTTATTCTAATTTTGTACACGGAAATTCAAGTCATTGTCTGAAATATTCAGCTCGTTTTAGTTATGTGCAGATGGGACTATTGCACGATTCATCTAGACTTTCACTCCTTTTATTACTCCCTCCGGTCAAAAATAACTGTCACGTTTAGATCAAAATTTTGGTCCAAAATAATTATCACTTTTGAGCTAAATGTCTCTTTTACCCTTGCATTGAAACTTGTTATCTTTTATTAATTGTCTTAGTGTGTGAGACATTAATGTAAGAAAGTTGCACACTTAATAGAGGTAAAGTTGGAACTTTTGTGATTAAGTCATGATAATAATTGCATTTCTTAAGAATTATGCAAATGCAAAAAAAAAAACAGTTATTTTGGACCAGTGGGAGTACTCCTTAACCTATACTCTTTTCGTCTTTTTCAAAATATTTTTTTAATGGTACAAAGAATAAAGAAAAATAGAAATGAAACACTATTGTTATTGGTATGAAAAGTAGAGTATAAGAGAAAAAGTATAAAGTTGTTGTGAGTATGAAAATGAGTCTCATTAAATAAAATATTTTTATTTTAAGATTGTCCTATTTTGAATGAGATACCCAAATTGATAAAATGACATAACTCGAGTGGGACAGGGGGAATATTGTACAAGTAGGTCACAAAATGTGTATTTCGTAAATTTGTACTCACTCGGTCTCAAATAAATGTCGCATTTTTTGTATATTAGTACGAAAGAACTTTGATTAATGATTTTAGGTCAATTAATTATCCTAACAAAATTATAAAATATGTTATTGATACATCATTATGCTGACAAATTAGATACTCCTCTATCTCTAAATAAATGTTCAAAAAAATCAATATGCTCTTAATCAAGAGTAAATTTGATTTTTTTTATTTATTTGACATTCATTTAAAGACGAAAAGAATATGTATATTTTAGATCAGATAGATTTGGAAGAGAAAGAGAGTTAGTGTGTGTGTATACATTTAACTTAAAGCCATTAACTAAAATTCCATCAAAGTTTAATACTTTAGTTGGTAGCATAGAGAGTTTTTGAAAGAAAGGAAAAAAAAAAAAAAAGGATAATAGACTGACTTTTTCCATCTCTTAATTTCATTGTCATTTTAAAATTATATGTATTCTCCTTCAAGCTTACATGCTAAATATGAGCTTATAGTTTGCAACATGTACACTTCATTTATGTTTCGTATATTGTTGGTTCAAAATAATAATATTTTTTTTGTGTAGTGTTTGTGTTACGCCCTCTCCCCTTTGGTAAATTTGTCAAATTTTCAATATACTTTGTTATCTCGGATGAACTTTAAATAGTTATTTATTAAAAACATTATTTTTATCAGTTTTTATTCTAGCTATCATTGACAATTTTCTTAAATAACTTTATCTTGAGCAATTATAATCCTATGTGAATAAAAAATATGGCTACTGATTAAATTAAATAGCCATTTAAATAAATAAAATTGTTTTAAAAAATTAAATAAAAAAATGGTGACAAACACCGGCACAAGCACGATCACAACTCACAAGTCTTATTATTTTAGTTAAATCATGTGACCAAAAAAACCCTAATTACAAAACCTACCCTTAAAAAAGACATCAAACGAACCAAAAATGGACCCCTTATTGTCTCGATCTTTATCTCCTGTATATATAAATATACCATTTTAAAATATTCATATATCATTAATCATTGCATGCAATAATGTTCATTTCTAATAGTCATATTTCTGAAATGAGATTTTCTTGGAGCCGAGATTACATGTTTTGTTTTTGTATATATGTATGGAGTACGTATATCACAAGTTATTTAATAGTTACGCATTAATAATTTATCATGATAGATCATTTTTTATAATTTATAATCATTAGATCACAAATGATAGACAAAATGATACAGATTATCTAATCTCAATGTTTTGATGCACCAGAATCATATCACCTTAAGCATTTAAAGTGGTCAAACTTGAAAAAGATTGCACCTTTTATGTGTTATATTAATGGTTACAATGTAAACACATGTTGCTCTATTAAATTTATGATTAGATAAATTAGTGATAAAAATCCCTTATCTTCTTTTTTCGACAATAATTTATGAAAATGACATTAGACACTAACTTCATGCTTTAATAAAGAACACTTCCTCAATTTTAAGTAAATCAGAAGATAAGGAGCGCGATCAAACTCTAATTTCACAGATTGTCAGACTTGTTTTTTTTTCTTTTTATCTAAAATAAATGTTCATCTTGTATAATGACTTGTCTCACAATAAATATTTAATTTTTTTATGACTTTAATGAATTCTCTATATAAATTATCATTTTATTCCATTCAAAATCTTGATGTAATATAGTGAGCTTATAACGGACATCCATATATATATATATATACATGCCAGTCAGGGGCGGACACAAGGTGTGCGTTGGGTGTGGCAGTGAACCCCCCAAAATTCTATTCACAATTGTTTTTTTTTTTTTTTTTTTTTAATTTTAGTACTAAGTACACCACCCCTCCCTTTACCAGCTGCCCACCCCTTTGCAAAAGAAAAGAAAAGAACAAAAAACAACGCTGACAAACCTAACAGGCGCAGCCAAAAAAAAATGAGAGACAGTGAGAGAGAAGAAAGAAACGCTGAGTAGAGTAACCAACAACACCGTCGAGCTCCGCCTCCACCACCAGCCCACCTCCACGCTACACCTCCACCTCCATATCTCCGATCTTAGTTTTCTTGTAAGTTTTAATTTTCGGGATTTCAATTTAGCGGTTTTATTGTTGAGTAATTTAGATTTATTGATTTAGGGTTTTATTGTTGATTAATTTAGGATTCTGATTTCGGGTTTTGAAATGAGATTTTTGATATGACTTAGGGTTCATATTATTGATTTATTCAAATGAGACTTATAATTATGATTTAATGTTCATATGGTTGAGTAATTTAGATTTCTGCTTGATTTAGGGTTCATTCAACATTATCACAACACATTTACGTTCGAATTGGTGATCAATTTTTAAATGATTGTCTTGTGTCTTGTATTAAAAAATGTTGTTTTGAATAATTACAAATGAAGATTTAATTAAACGTTTTCATAGTATGAAAATGCGTAAGGGACAAATTTAGTATGTTTTTGTTTTTGTAATCGAAGTATGTAGTTATGTAGAAACAATTAATTTTTGAATTTTTTGTGTAAAGTAATTTGTGAACCCCTTGATTTTTGTCTGGGTCCGCCCCTAGTGCTAGTAAAAACGTTACTCTCTCCGTTTCAAAGTAAAGTTTTTTGTTTGACTTTAGAAACAAAAAACAAAATATTGTGAGTATAAAAGTCAAGTAAAAAAAAAGTGGGTAGAAAATTTATGTTGTGAGAATAACAAGTGCATCTAATTATCTATTTTAAGTAATAATTAAAGTAACTAAAAAGCTTATTCCAATTTGAAGCAAACGGAAAAAAAAGAAGAAGTAAACATCTTAGTTTCAAACTGAGGGAGTATCAATTTTTTTAAAACCGATAAAAGCAAGTACTACACTTTACACTTGCTCTTGGCCAAAAAGACAGAAAATGAAATATTCTGTAGGAATAAAAAGTGTTTTTTTTTTCTTTTTTTTTTGAAATCAGGAATAGAAAGTGTGTTAAAATATAGGAGTATCTGAGAAACTAATAAATACTTCAATATTTTGTATTTTATGGGTGAAAAGGAAAGATGACAGGCTAATTAACAAATGATTAGTGGGTGTGAGGTGGAGCATTAACATCTACTACAACGGCCTTTTGCTTTGACTAAGACTTTAGTTTCATCATTGTTGCCTTGTCTCTCTCAACTACTAACTACTAAGACCATCTCCAACAGTACTCTAAAACTCCAAAAATAGAGTATTGTTTTACTCTAATGGAACTCTAAACATTGCGCTATTAATAGAGCAACTCTATCACTTGCTTCAAATTTGGTGCAAGGGATACTGTTGCGCTATCCCATTTTTCTTCTTCTTTTTCTTTTTAAATATCCATTTTTTGTTTTTCTTTTTGATATGTATATGAAAATATTTTACAATATAAAATTATATAACCTACTATTATTTATAAAAGTGAAACAATAATGAATATTGTTATTATATTCTTATTTAGTATAAGATTTGAAGCAAACTGTTGGAAATATTTGGTGTAAAAATTGCACTATTATAAAGAATAGTGCAATTTTTGCACTAAACTGTTGGAGATGGTCTAACTACTCCCTCCGTTCCACCCGAATTAGGATTTTTGGGTTGGGCACGAGATTAAAGAAAAAGTGTTAGTGGAGTAGGTGTTGTGAGTATGAAAAGTGAAGTATGAGAGAGAAAGTAAGGTAGAGAATAATGAGTGAAAAGTTGTTGTGAGTGTGAATGTGGGACCCATTAAATAAAACATTTATATTTTTGGGTTGTCCTAATTCAAGTGGAACACCCAAAATGGAAATTTGTCCTAATTCGAGTGGGACGGAGGGAGTATTAATTAAATTTATTTTTTACTGGTGCAACTTTGGATATCTACCGGACACGGAACCGCTCCACCGAGTTAGCTCCACCTCTCCACCCAACGGCTCCGATCAATGCCACATACACACATTTATCATTTGTGTGGCTCGGATGATTTCATTTTTTTGTGGGTCCCACCAAGCTCGGCTACAACTCAGCCGTTGGGTGTAGCTAAAATGAGGTGGCTTCAATCTCCACCATTGCGTGGAGCTAACTGGTGGGTGGAGCAGTTCGAAATCCGATATCTACCTCATTTGATTTTGTTGTGAAAATTTAAGTAAAAATATGTTTTCCTAAAAGATTATATTTTTTTAAAAAGGTATTGGCATTTTTATAAATATCTAGCACTTGTTTTAAATTTATTGTTAGCATTTTTGTAAATAACTGTCACTTATTTTTAAAAGGACGGTGCCATTTTTGTAAATAACTGAAACTTATTGAACACGTCGTGACCCTTTGCACACGACTTACACTTAACACTATCACTGACACTCTTTAACACACACCTTCGCACTCTCTACACTAGCACTGACACTTATAAAAACCTTCCAGCTTCAATATTTATAAATGCCAGCATAAATGGTCAGCACGTATTAATACTACCACTAATACTTATTAAAAGTCGTCAGTTTCAATGTTTATAAATGCTAGTAAATCTGTCTGGCATTTTATAACATTAGCACTAACAGTTATTAAAAGCGTCCGATTATTTGTTCATAAACGTCAGTTTGAATGGCTGTCACTTTATAACATTAGCACTGACATTTACGGTGCAGATGTGCGCTTGCCAGTTATTTAAATTCACCACCTCTTTTAAAAACTCGTTTTTCTTAAATGTTAGATAATACACATTTTTCATAAGTCCTACTCTATTTTGTTAGAAATGTTTTTTTTTTTTTTTTTTTTTTTAAAAAAAAGTTAGGAGTATTGTTAAAAATATACACAATTATTGCATTCTACGCGCCATAATAAAATGAAGCTTGCTTTGTAACATCAACATGTCAGCTTCCTTGCATTTCTTTTTGATAACCAAAAATTTCAATTGCATTAATAAGAAGAGAGACGGCACGTCACAAAAGTTAGAAGCTCAACCCAAATTTTCATAATAAAATTATTTTTTAACCTACAACAATGATAATTCTGTTAGAGATATTATCTCACATCAAGAATTAAAAAGTCATGCCTTGACTATATAAAGATCTTGGGCTAGTCCTCTCATTGCCAATTAGTTTTGAGATGGAACCTCAAACTTTATCATGGTATCAGAGCTGGCCATTACACATGCATGCCCAACGGCCAACGATGTTGCTCCACGCCACCCAGTTGATAAGTCCACGTTATAAGCCTTGGCAAAGTCTGGCTACACGTGAGGGTGTGTGTTAGAGATATTATCCCACATCACGAATTAACAAAACATGCCTTGACTATATAAAGATCTTGTTAGAGATATTATCCCACATCAGGAATTAACAAGTACAATGACACTTTCTTTGTTTGAAGATGATGCGAGACTCGTCTTTAGAGATTGAATTTCAATTGCAGAATACAAAAACAAATGGACAAGTTTAAAAAATAAATCAGTCTCATTTTTTGTGTTAAATTTGCGGGTTAATGACAATTTAGGGCCTGAACTCCAATGGGGTGCGTCTAAAAGGGGCCTGAGTTTTTTTTCCGCTAGATCAGGGCTCAATATCATAATTTTTCGGCAGTTAAGGGCTTTTTGACGGAAATCGTTAGAAAAGTCAGTTAAGTACCATGTGCCGTGCACGTGATCGACTAAATGGATGGGTTTGTAATTGATATTAACTATTAAGGGCTTTAATGAAAAATTTGAAACTTAAGGGTTAAAAACTATAGATTAGGGAGGGTGGTCAAATAAATGAGAGTATCATCTTCAACCTCTCATTTATCCTCTCCATTCTTCCAGATTTCTCTCTCCCATCATCCCATCTCTGCATCCCCAATCCTCCATCGTCAGTCCCTCCCTTTCAACCTAGGGTTCCTGCGCAAGGTTCTTTGACGACAAGCTCTCTTTCCCACTCCCCTCCACTCCCCTGCAAACACTAACTCAAACTCCAACCCAAACCCACGAGTGGCGGAGAAGGAACTGATCTGAGCATCGTCAGTCGATTATGTCTCCTGGGTGCGGCCATTGTAGATCTCGGTCATCTTGGTCCAGATTAGCCATTGTTGTGTTGAAATCATTGTCTTCGATTGTAGGGGACTTGCTTTTGGAGAAGGGGCTTCTCGAACAGTGATTTGGGGATCCAAATCGAGATCGAGATCAAGACCTCATAGGATGCTAAGGGTGATATTTTGCAATTTGGTGTATATAAGAACTTGAGTTTGTGATGTGAATTTTAAAATTGGGATTTGGGAAGAACAAATCCCAATCTCTTCTCAATCTCTCTCTCTCTCTCTCTCTCTCTCTCAAGATTTCGATTCAGATTTAGATCTAGAAGTGAAATCTTCTTTTAAGTAACCAACGCAGAATGAGTGTGGTCAGATTTTGGGGCTCATTGACTGGAAAGTCGAAATCAAAAGTGATCGGAATTAATGGGATTCCGATGGAAGTACTGGGAAACTGCCGGAATTTGATTATCTCTTGCTCTGAAGTACTAGTGAAACAAATTATGGGTTTGGATTTTAACTGACTTTTGCAATGTTGATCTTTCATTTGAAATTTTAATGGCGTTTGGTTTTAGTTTAGGATTAATTTATTGTTTGGGTTTAGAAAAAAATGAAGTGAAAAGAATGAATTTGGTGTTTCCTCATGGCGGTGGCGGCACGGTGGTGGCGGTGGCCGGAAAAAGGAAAGACGAAGGGGAAGGAGCAATCAATTTTTCTATGGAGGTTTACTGTTCTTGCTGGTTTTTTTTTTTTTTTTTTTAATTTACTTTGTTAAAGTTTCTATTAAATTGTAATTAATCCTTTTAAATAAGAATGTGGATTTTTTTTAATAACTCTATTTTTTAAAATGTTGTATAATAATATTAAGTATCTATAATACTCCATCTGTCCCATCCGAAATAGGATTCTTGGTCCGACACGGGGATTAAGGAATAATAATCTTTTATTATAAAAAGTTGTTTGAAAAGTAGGTGTTGTGAGTATGAAAAAGAGAGAAAGTGGGTGGGGAATAATAAATGAAAAGTTGTTGTGAGTATTACAAGTGGGTCCTACTAATAAAAAAGTAATAAAAGCTTTCCATTTTGGGATGTCCTATTTCGAGTGGGACACCCAAAATAACAAAACGTCCTATTTCGAGTGGGACGGAGGGAGTTTGTTCATAGAATAAATTTAAATTTATTTATAATTTTCTTTACTTTAAATTTATTATATAGAAAATAATCTAAATCCTTTTATATTTAATATAGCTATTAGATTAATTTGTTTAATAATTTTGATTTTTTTAATAAATTTATTTTATATATGATAATTACTTATTTTATTATATACTTGATTATTTAGAAAAAATATTTATTTCATTTTTAAACCCTCTAAGTTTCAGAAATTTCATTAAAGTCCTTCATTGCTAATATTCATTACAAACCCATCCATTTTGACGATCACGTGCCATGCACATGGCACTTAACTGACTTTTCTAACGATTTCCGTCAAAAAACCCTTAACTGCCGAAAAATTAAGATATTGAGCCCTGATCTAGCGGAAAAAAAAACCCAGGCCCCTTTTATACGCACCCCCTGCAGTTCAGGCCCTAAATTGTCATTAACCCTAAATTTGCTCCCATTTATTTGATGAAATTGTAAACCAATTAGTCTCATGAAAAAAATAGTCTTATTTTCGTGTTAAATTTTATTGACCTTGATCAATATTCACACAAATTTATTTGTTCTAATATAAATTGATACTCCTTCTGTCCCAGAACAAATGTCGTCGTTTTTCAAACGTTGGTACGAAGGAATTTTGAGCAAGAAATTAAGGTTGATTTAATTATCCTAATAAAATTGTAAAACTTGTTATTGATACGCCAATATAAATATTATCAATAACAATTTTTAAATTTTCATTAAAATGATTACATTAACTTCAAATTATTGCTCAAAGTTCCTTGGTACAAACGTCCAAAAAACTACGACATTTATTCCGGGACAGGGATAGTATTATTCATAGTATCTATAGGCTATCGATAATAAATTTCAAATATTTATTGAGCTATTTATTTTTTAAATATTTAATTAAAATTTAATTAAATTGACTTCAATTATATGAAAATATTTTTCAAAATATTGGAATAACCAAAAAATGTATACTCTCTCGTCCCATAATAAGAGGCACAAATTTCTCTGTTGGGTATACAATTGATGAGTCACATTACTTAAAATGGTAAATTTTAAATATATTTTTATGTTGTGAGACTCACTTGTCATACTCATAACAATAGGGATGTTATACGAACCGAGCTGGCTCAAGCACGGCTCGGGCTCGACTCGTGAGAGCTCGAGCTCGAACCGATTGTCAAGCTCGTTTTGTTATCGAGCCGACCGTGTTCGACTCGTTTAGCTCGTTAAAAGCTCAAGTTCGGCTCGATAATCTCATTTAACTTGAATTTTTGCTTTTGAACGGCTCGAACTCGGTTCGATTAGCTCGAATTCGGCTCGATAAGCTCGTTAAGAACATATTTTTCTTAAAAAAAAAACTAAGCTCGAGTTCGATATCGGCTCGAGTTGTTCGCGAGCTCGATTCGACTCGAGCTCGAACAAACAAGTTGGCTCGAGCTCGACTCGGCTCGTTTACATCCCTAAACATCCTCTCAAACCACTTTTTATTTTTTTACCTCACTTTCTCTTTCCAACTTTATTTTTCATACTCACAACACTCACTCACCTACCAATATTTTTGAATATAAATACTCTCTCCTTAATTCCTTTATATATTTATTTTTATGTCTTAATTAGAATATGCCGAGTTCAAGATCGATGCAACCAATAAAATATCGACACTTCATTTTATATCTACTATTTTGTGACTAGGGCTGTTAAACGAACCGAGCCCGTTCGAGCTCGGCTCGGGCTCGGCTCGTTAAAGCTCGGTTCGAATGGGCTCGAAGTGCTATTCGAGTTCGAGCTCGAACCGATTGTCAAGCTCGTTTTGTTATCGAGCCGACCGTGTTCGACTCGTTTAGCTCGTTAAAAGCTCAAATTCGGCTCGATAAGCACATTTAACTTGAATTTTTGCTTTTGAACGGCTCGAACTCGGCTCGATTAGCTCGATTCGGCTCGATAAGCTCGTTAAGAACATATTTTTCTTTTAAAAAAGCCTAAGCTCGAGTTCGATATCGGCTCGAGTTGTTCGCGAGCTCGATTCGACTCGAGCTCGACGCGGCTCGTTTACAACCTTAAATATCCTCTCAAACCACTTTTTATTTTTTACCTCACTTTCTCTTTCCAACTTTATTTTTCATACTCACAACACTCACTCACCTACCAATATTTTTGAATATAAATACTATCTCCTTAATTCCTTTATATATTTATTTTTATGTCTTAATTAGAATATGCCGAGTTCAAGATCGATGCAACCAATAAAATATCGACACTTCATTTTATATCTACTATTTTGGTGAGTAGGGCTGTTAAACGAACCGAGTCCGTTCGAGCTCGGCTCGGGCTCGGGCTCGGCTCGTTAAAGCTCGGTTAGAATGGGCTCGAAGTGCTATTCGAGCTCGAGCTCGAACCGATTGTCAAGCTCGTTTTGTTATCGAGCCGACCGTGTTCGACTCGTTTAGCTAGTTAAAAACTCAAGTTCGGCTCGATAAGCTCATTTAACTTGAATTTTTACTTTTGAACGGCTCGAACTCGGCTCGATTAGCTCGAATTCGGCTCGATAAGCTCGTTAAGAACATATTTTTCTTTTAAAAAAAAGCCTAAACTCGAGTTCGATATCGGCTCGAGTTGTTCGCGAGCTCGATTCGACTCGAGCTCGAACAAACAAGTTAGCTCGACTCGGCTCGTTTACAGCCCTAAACATCCTCTCAAACCACTTTTTATTTTTTTACCTCACTTTCTCTTTCCAACTTTATTTTTCATACTCACAAGACTCACTCACCTACCAATATTTTTGAATATAAATACTCTCTCCTTAATTCCTTTATATATTTATTTTTATGTCTTAATTAGAATATGCCGAGTTCAAGATCGATGCAACCAATAAAATATCGACACTTCATTTTATATCTACTATTTTGGTGAGTAGGGCTGTTAAACGAACCGAGTCCGTTCGAGCTCGGCTCGGGCTCGGGCTCGGCTCGTTAAAGCTCGGTTAGAATGGGCTCGAAGTGCTATTCGAGCTCGAGCTCGAACCGATTGTCAAGCTCGTTTTGTTATCGAGCCGACCGTGTTCAACTCGTTTAGCTCGTTAAAAGCTCAAGTTCGGCTCGATAAGCTCATTTAACTTGAATTTTTGCTTTTGAACGGCTCGAACTCGGCTCGATAAGCTCGTTAAGAGCATATTTTTCTTTAAAAAAAAGCCTAAGCTCGAATTCGATATCGGCTCGAGTTGTTCGCGAGCTCGATTCGACTCGAGCTCGAACAAACAAGTTAGCTCGACTCGGCTCGTTTACAGCCCTAAACATCCTCTCAAACCACTTTTTATTTTTTTACCTCACTTTCTCTTTCCAACTTTATTTTTCATACTCACAAGACTCACTCACCTACCAATATTTTTGAATATAAATACTCTCTCCTTAATTCCTTTATATATTTATTTTTATGTCTTAATTAGAATATGCCGAATTCAAGATCGATGCAACTAATAAAATATCGACACTTCATTTTATATCTACTATTTTGTTGTGACTTCCCTTTTTGTGTTCCTAAAAGCTATAAAACGTAGTAAAAGAAATCAACAAAACAAAAAGAAAAATAAAAAGAAAGGAAAAAGCGGATCAAGAAGAGAAGGCATTTAAATCACCGCGTACCCTTACACTAACGGCACCTTCTACGGCCTTTCACTTCCGGAGGTCCGTACATCCAACGTTTTAATGCTTGTAGATAAAATTAATTTAAACAGTAAAGTAATGGATAAGACTTTTAAACCTAAATTAATTTCCCCTCTTCTATATTAACCCCATCCTCACCTTCACATTCCCTTTCTCTCTCTCTCTCTCTCTCTCTCCGACCTCCGATTTTTTTCCTCCGTCGTCAGATCTTGACTTCATATTTTCCGTCCATTTCGATAGCAAGGACTCCCGGCATTCGATTCGCCGGCGTCGATCGATAATAGTGAGGTGCTGAATATTGGCGCGGTGGCGTTGTTTAGTCGCAGGGGTGGGGTTTGGCTAGGGTTTTATCGGGAGTTGGATGAGTAAGTCGGTGTTGGTTTTGGTCGGTGGTTGGTACATCGGTATTAGTATTTGCTTCTTTGTATTGGCGGAGGAAATTTGGGAGCGAACTACTACTAGGGATTCTGCTTTTGTTATTCGTAGTCGCGGTAGGTGGGGCAAATGCGGCTAAATCGTTGCTAATTATACCCCTAAAGACAAACTGAAATATATTTTAATTTGAATATCTACTTTGTAATATTCTCGTTGTGTTCTTCAAGTCTTGTTGATCTGATCTCGGAACAAGAGAATCCAGTTTCGGTGATTTTGAATTTCAAAAAAGATTGTTGAAATATGCAGCAAGATCAGCGTAAAAAGGTTAGATTTTTGTGCCTCTATCACATTTGGTGATTTGTCGGTTGTATATTTGTTGATTCATTTGATGAATCACAATTTGGGTAAACATATATTTAAAGTATTCATTTTACATTCAGGAGATTTTTATGGAGTTTTATTTCAATGCCTGAAACCAGAATAATACAGTGTTTAACATCCAAGGGTCTCAGCTAGTAGTAGAACTTTTAGGCCATGTCTAAATTATGAACTAGGGTTATTTTGCTGTTTTGGCCAATGCTTTTAAACATCTTTTGAATTATTTTTACATCTGGAGCAAGTTCAGGCCGTATGAGGAATTGCCGATGTTTTATTTTTGGAAGTGTAGAGACCAACACACATCTGATCTGTAGTTTGGTTATCTGCACATTGCAGTTACCATGTGTGGATTGTTCTTAGTTGGCTAAGGTCACTGTTAATTTTCTTTATCACAATTGAATCGTATTAAACCTAAATTAGCCCTCAACTCCTCATTCTAAGTCACCTGCCTTCAGGGTTGCAGGATTCGCTCCCAGAGGCCTCGAATCGCGTATTGATTCGCAGGTATCAATTCGCGATTCGATACCGAATCGATAAGATGGAATTCGCGAATCATGATCTTCAATTTGCGTATCGATACTATGAAAAATCTCCTTGAATTCGCAGGCAATTTATGATTGAATCTCTTTGTCCCTTTGTTCCTACATACCGATTAGGTAAATAATGAAGAAGAAAGAAAGGTTGTGGCGGAGATAAGGCGGAAAGAGGCAGAGACGAGGCTGAAAGAGGTGCTGGTGGCGGAGGTGTTGTTTGTTCTGACTGGAAGAGCAAGTCGGAGAAGAGATCGAGAAGATGGGGAGAAGGAAAAGACGTTTTGGAAAAAGCAACTGAATTGGAAAGGGTTTTCAAAGGAAAGGGTTTTCTTGGGTTTAGAAATACAGCTGTCCAAATTTATGATTTATGGTCTTTGTTATTATATTCCATAATTAGGAGAAACTTAATTATGAAACATAATTAACATTTATGGTTATTATCATATTGAATAAATATATTAAATTAAAGTAAAATTTAAGAAATATTTTATAGATATGAATTTACTAGAAAGTAACTAGTAGTATATTGTTATTATATATTTTTTAATATTTATTTAAATCAAGCGTACTAAAATTGTGAATTCGCGAAACGCGTTAGTTGTAATACTCCACGTATCGGATTCCATTGGTTGAGTGAATCGCGAATTCGTATCGCGAATTCGAATCGGACGAACTACGAATCGTGCAACCCTGCCTGCCTTGTGACAGAAACAGCACCTGCTCCTTGAACTTTACATTGAGGACATTCAGATCCTCTCCTTTCTCTTCTTTTTAGTTCTTTGTTGTCTTACATAGCTATTATGTGGTTGGACTTAGTTTTGTTGGATTCTTTGCTTTTCTATTCCTTCATCTTCCATGCTGTTCTCTGTTCTATCCGTGTTCTGTGGTATTGCTTATTCATTCATGTGTTATAATGGTTAAGTATCCTGAATTCAGATGCTTGTTTTGATTAGTTATGTATTTACTACTGCGTATATTCTTTTGAACCTCTCTTTTCGCACAAGCTGCCTGTTCTGACTAGTGAGTTGACAATGGCCTGATCTTCTAATTTGGTGATACAGAACCCTAAAGACGTGGACTTCTTCACCGAGTATGGGGAAGCTAATAGATACAAAATTTTAGAGGTTATAGGGAAGGGGAGTTATGGAGTTGTTTGTGCAGCCATTGACACGCATACTGGAGAAAAAGTTGCAATAAAGAAAATAACGGACATTTTTGAGCATATCTCTGATGCTATTCGGATATTGCGCGAGATTAAGCTGCTCAGGCTATTACGTCATCCTGATATTGTTGAAATCAAGCGCATCATGTTGCCCCCGTCGAGGCGGGACTTCAAAGACATATATGTTGTTTTTGAGCTTATGGAGTCTGACCTTCACCAAGTTATAAAAGCCAATGATGACCTGACTCATGAGCACCATCGATTTTTCCTCTACCAAATGTTACGTGCTTTGAAATATATGCATACAGGTAACGTATTTGCAATGCTGTCATTAGTCTCCAATTTTTAGCAGTGGAGCCTTTTTATTTTATGTACCTATGTAGACATATAAATTCATCGTTATTTTTTCCTTCAATAAATTGCTTGATGGCCTTGCAGCTATCTAGTATTGAATAACTAGTCTTCGCCTTCTTTGTCAATCAAACCTGATTAAACTATCATTGGTTTCAGCAAACGTCTATCATCGTGATTTAAAGCCGAAGAACATTTTGGCAAATGCAAATTGTAAACTTAAAATATGTGACTTTGGACTAGCAAGGGTAGCTTTTAACGACACCCCAACAACAATATTCTGGACGGTATGTCAACTTTTTAGTTAGTCTATAATGTGCTTTTCTTATTTCATCTTCCTGAACCCTAAAGTTTGTAAAGTTAATACCCTCTTATTTCCCTTCTAATATGCTGCAGGACTATGTTGCTACACGATGGTATAGGGCCCCTGAGTTATGTGGCTCATTCTTCTCTAAGGTATAGACAAGCTGTGGACCCACCTTTTTTATTACTTGAATTATACAGACTCCATGGACCGTGATACATGGATACATGATCCAAGAGTGCTGTATTCTACTCGTTTCCTTTTTGCTTTCTATACTTGTGGAGAGACGTAAAAGAAACTGTTGTAATATGCATTAGGCTGAATTTGTTAAGTTAAAGTCATGTAATTTCAAGGAACTTGGTATGTCCTGAGGTTATCTTCTTGTTTATGACATTTTTTGTGTTTCTATTTGTACCTATGTCATTTGTTTATAATCTGTTTTATTCTAAAATTCAAGTAATTAGATCAAATTTTGGCTTGTTTGCAAAGAAGTGGTGACATGTGTCAGAAGTGAACTTTTTGGTTAACGAACGTGTAAAATGTCGAGGAAGTATTTCTGACATGTGTTTGTTAACTGCAGATGTACGCTACGTGTCTGACATGGGCACACCGCTTTGTTAGACGTGTGGTGCACTACACTGTCAATTCATAATCGTAAGAATATTGGGTTTTCCCATCTAATATGACAATTGTTTCCTTCGCACTCATATTTTGTACTCCCTCCGTCCCGGTTTAAGGTTCTTGGTTTGACTTTGCACGCTTATTAAGAAACCAAGGAAAAAACAACTAAGTTTTTTTTGTAATTAAATGAACTGATGTGGAGAAGATTGTCCAAAACACTATTCATCACTTGCCATTTATGGAATAAAGCAACTAAGAACCTTAAACTGGGACAAATCAAAAAGGAAAGTAAGAACCTTAAACTGGGACAGAGGGAGTATTATATTTTGGATTTTATAAAGCTTACTGGACGTTGGTTTCTGAGGTATTTCTCATTTATTATCCCTTTTCTTGGTGTTTTGCTATGGTTGTTTGTTACTTTGTTCATAGTTACTGTTTTGATGTTTGTCTATGTTACATCTTCTGCCATTCAGCATGTTGCCATGACTGTGTTTATAATGAATGGATGCATAATTATGGACCTTGCACCGTAAAATATATTGGGTTGGTAATTGTGTATTGTGTTATGGTGATGCCTAGATTAAAAATTCTTGTTCAGGTAGGCCTTTTGAACTCTTGGAAGTTGAAATTTCTGTCCTGAAGGTAACTTAGGTTCTATGTCAATTTGTGGTAGGTTTCGTGCTTTGATGATTTCCCTATTTCGTGATGTGTCTGATTTTTTTGGCACCTGCCTTGCAGTATACTCCTGCCATTGATATTTGGAGCATTGGTTGCATATTTGCTGAAGTATTGACCGGGAAGCCATTGTTTCCTGGTAAAAGTGTTGTTCACCAGTTAGAGTTGATCACCGATCTTCTTGGGACTCCATCACCGGAGACCATATCTGGAGTACGTGACAGCTCTCGTTTTACTTTAAGTAGGTGTTGCTCCTATCTCTTAACATGTGGATATTAATTGAGGTTATTACTTAATAATGCAGGTTCGCAATGAGAAGGCAAGAAAATATTTGACAGATATGCGTAAAAAACATCCTGTGGTATTTTCTGAGAAATTTGCTACTCACGACCCTCTAGCTCTGCGACTGCTGCAAAGGCTGTTAGCGTTTGATCCAAAGGACCGGCCAACTGCTGAGCAGGTTTGTTGTTATGTCTTGTTCAGTATTTCATTATATGAGTCATATACTCCTCCCTCTGTCCCGAAATGATCTTCTTATTTGCCATTTTTCATTGTCCCAAAAGTTCTTCTCATTTCTACAATTTAAGCTTAAATGTGCATAAACACAACATGACTAGTGAAGCAAGTGTTCATATCCTTAAAAAGTTTGAATAGTCAAATGTGAAGATCATTTTGGTATGGAGGGAGTATAAATTTTTATTTTTATTTTCAATTTTTCCAATGGTTGTAACTTTCAAAGCTGCGACTATATTCATCTCTGTCTGAAATTTGACTGGAAAATTTATGGTCTATCAGGCACTCGCTGACCCTTACTTCAAGGGCCTGGCTAAGGTAGAAAGGGAACCTTCTTGTCAACCTATTTCAAAGTTGGAGTTTGAGTTTGAGAGGCGCAGGGTAACAAAAGAGGACATACGGGATCTAATATTTCGGGAAATCCTGGAGTATCATCCTCAATTGCTTAAAGATTACATGGCTGGGAATGAAGGGACAAATTTTCTCTATCCTAGGTAGGTTCCAAAGCATTACTTTATACTTTTTTTTTTTTTTTTGAAAATTAACTACTTTATACTCACGCGCATTGTGGTCATTGCTGTTTTATCATTTTTAAACTATTTTAGTTGGCGTGACATGTTCCTTCCCGTCTCAGTTGACATTTACCTCTCTTATGCAGCGCAATTGGTCAATTCCGAAGGCAATTTGCGTATTTGGAGGAAAATAGTGGTAAAAGCGGGCCTGTTATACCTCCGGAGAGAAAACATGTCTCTCTCCCACGGTATGTGTATTTGAATTCAATATATCACGTTCAGTTACTTATTTGTGTTCTTGTTTTCCCGCTTTACGTTGCAGTACCTACAAAGGCAGCCTGTTCCTTATCTAGTTTCTTGCAAGGAAATGCATAGAGTAGGAAAATGACCCTATAACTTAACTTTGTAATATAGTGATCTACTTTGATTGTTAGCAATATGTGGAAGGAGTTGAAATAGCCAAAGTTGTAATGAGAAACTTAATTTTGGACTCTTGGTTTGCATACAGTTGGATGTGAAGACACTTGAGAAGTTTAATTATCATTCACACAGAACAGTGTTTTTTTTTTTTTTAGGGGGGGGGGGGGCAAAATTCTTTTCGTTAAGCAAAAGTGGCAAATATAAATTTAGTGCATTTTTTTCTTCACACAGTGGTGGGGGTGGGGGTGGGGGAGTTTGAATAAAGTGCTCTAAACTCCCCAAATACTTAAAATATTTGCACGAGTAAAAAGAAAAAATATTTAAAATTAAAGTGCACTGTTTTCTTCACACAAGGGGGAGGGGTATTAATAAATTGCACTAAAACCTTTATTTTCTCTGTGGACAGGTCTACAGTTAATTCAAGTATGGTTCCTCCGAAACCTCAGCAAAATGTGGCTGCATTTGACAATAGACGCCTTGCAGATGATGTTAGCAATGGTAGAGTTACAGATGCTAATTCTGGAAATATTTTCAAGTCTACTACCCGTCCACCAGCAAGGGTGCCTGCTGGTATGTAATGATACTTAGTCTCTCCGTCCCAAATGATCTTCGCGTTTGACTATTCAAACTTTTAAGGATATGAACACTAGTCATGTTTTGTTTATGCACTTTTAAGACTAAATTGTGGAAATAGGAGGAACTTTTTGGGACAATGAAAAATGACAAATGCGAAGATCATTTTGGGACAGAGAGGGGGTGTTTGAAACTATGTTTTCTCTTTTAACTTGGATGGACTTCTAATTTATATATGAATGAAAATTGTAATTTCAAGTTTTACTCGAGGATATATTGCTCCTTCGATCGTGTTCCATTTCTCTCCCTCTCTCCCCTGTACTCTTCTAAAGAAACTGAACTAACGGTGAATATCACATTTGTGGTCCCTTTCAGCCAAACCAGGAAGAGTTGTGGGACCTGTTCTACCCTACGAGGTCAGCAGGGATGTAAAAGATGCCTATGATGCAAGGGTACTTGTCCGAAATCCAGTTGTACCTCCCCAAGGTATCTCTCCACATTATCTCATGAGGAATAACAGTGTGAATCGAGCGAAAATTGGGGCAGAAACTGAAAGAGATTCTTCATTATTTAAACAGTCTCATTCACAGCCAATCGGTACACACCATTCTGCTGGAATGGCCATTGACCTTAATACCAATCCATATTACCATCATCGGCATACTAAAGCAAGCCAATTAAGTGATCAGATTACAATTGATGCAAAATTAATTCAGGCTCAATCTCAGTTTGGTGTTGTCGGAGCAGCTGCTGTAGCTGTTGCTGCTCATAGGGAGGTTGGTGCTGTTCAGTATGGGCTTTCTTAAGAGTGCTTTTTTTTTTCTTCTTCTCATTTTTCCACTCTCTCAAGGGGGTGGGTCCAGGTTGTTTTGCTTCGTAGTTTATCTCCTAGTTTTGCTTCTTAGTTTATCGCCTAGTTTTGCTGATTCAATGTCCTGTAAATTACATACATTTTAACATTGATTTCATGAATGGAAAATAATCATTTCTGGTATTCGTGTGCAATAGAATTCTACTCTGAAGTGATAATCTTCATGAATGACTCCGTACTCGTCACTCTTTCAATCACAGAGAAACTTCATCTATCATCTTCAGGAACAATGATGTCGAAATCTGTTACACTCCATTCGGCTACTTGATTATCGCCTCTGTATATTTCAGTTCCCAAGTCGATCGATGGCCAGTATCTTTTTGCAGGTATGGTGCCTGGATCCTGCATTAAGAATTTCAACATCATAGTAAGGCATTAGTGCTTGGAGTGAGGCCATATTTCCTGTACTAGTGACTATTAGGGCTGACATCACGATGATGTCATCCAAATACGTAAACCAGTGAATCAATAATTGTACATGTGTGGTACATAGAGCTGACATCATGTGGAGGTCATCCACACATCTAAACCGTTGAACAATAGTTGTACGCGTGTGGTATATAAAGCGGTACAAAAAATTTGAACGTGCCGGAATATTGTGTATAGGTAGAAAGTTACCTGGTAAAAGTAAAGGGTCTGTGAAAGTCTACCAACATCAAGTTCCCAAGTTCTTGGATCCCCAATCCAACCCTCCCCTTTCTTTGTAGGGTACCCATAATCTCCCCAAACTGGATGAGGTAAAATCTGCAGTATCTCCTGAGGTTGAGGGTTACTATATGGATCACAATAGTTATAAGGCTCCTCTAGATGCTCTGCATTTCCTGGAGAACAATATATATGATACGCTTGGTACGGATAGTTATCCTTGTCAGTTCGATGGACTCGAGTCCCATTTGGAAAGGTATGGTAAGGCGGACACGAGCCAAGACTGTTAAGGTTACACCATGAATCTATACTAGGGTTTATGATCATCTCACTGTATCGAGTTACGTCTGTTGTTACATCTCCATTACAGGACTGGCCATTGTTCTTCCAACAACTGCCTATATCCAGAAGGTAAAACTGGCTTTTAGGACCCCCTCCTTGTTTTATGTCTAGTGTGAATCTGACCTTGAAATTGGGTGACTTTGGTATCTTCATTGTTGGAAAAGAATTATAATCAGTAGCTTTACAAGAATGCTAGTCAAAAACAAGAAATACCCATGAATACATATGTATATATGTGTGTGTACATATACACATACACGTGCATATATACTCCCTCCGTCCCGCTTGAAATTAGATTTTTTTGGATGGCACGGGAATTAAGGAAAATGTTATGATATTAAAGTGTTGCGAGTATATATACATATGCATATATACAGTATATGTATATACACATATGAACACACACTACTATGGATGATGTTGAGAGAAACTTACAATTTTTGTCATTCCTCTGGTCTGATAGTGATACCCTCCAGAGAATCCTTTGGTAGCATCAGATCTAAAGTACAACATCAACCAAGGGTACCTCGACGAAGTCCTCAACAGATGATGAAAAACCCAACTCCCCTTTCCGACCTCTTTTTCCCACTTCACCTCAAAGTAGGAAGTGTCGTTTCTAGATGTATTAACATCCAAATCCCATGTCCCATAGAAGCTTCCCTTTAGTTTACTAGTAGTTCCTAATCCTCGGCCCTCTTGCAGAATACTAGTGTAGTTATGGTAAATCAGTGGCATGTTCATGCACCCTTTTCCAAAGCACGGGAAACCTGATTCGGGAGGGAATGGAATTGCTTTCCTTCCATTTTTAGGGCATATTGCTGCTAATGTATCCATGTTCCCACTTTTTAGCATTATCATCCAAAACTGCCATGGATTTGGCTTGTCTTCCACTTGGCATTTTTCACCTAGGTACATCTCTTTCCATGCTGCGTACTGATTTATGTCCGTGCTCCATTTTGAAATTCCAAGTTTGTTGTCTTTCTCGCTCACCTTGTGTATCAAACTGACTTTTTTTTTTGTGTGCAATTATTTGACTGTTATTAGAACCATGAAACCAGATGAGAGCTATGAAAAAGTACGAGTAAAAACTTACTTGCAGAGGTGGAATTACTTATGTCGAAGCAATCTGCTTGTCTAGGACTTCCCATACGAGGAGCTTCTTCTTCGCCAACTTCATTGCACTGATTCCAAGCTTCAACGGCTACTCTGAGACCATCTCTTCTTCTTTCGCCATACTTAGTGAATCAAGTAGTAAAATTCCGGTGAAAAACCAACAACATACGGACCGCACTGTCAAAATTGCCATTTTAATTGTTTATCAGTGTGTTAGTTCATAGAAATGCATGCACACACACAAAAAGCATCATCTTATGGTGTAGTTGAGTTGGGAGATTTGGCTTGTTGCCCACAAGTTTGTTAGAATTCTATGTCAAGTTTGCTCATTTGGGTAGGCAAAGGTATAGTAGGTGAGAAAATTTGGTAAATTTTCTATTTTCTTCTTTATCTGCTGGTTAAAGAGTACGGACAATGTCTTTGATATGACCTGTTTTTTGTCCACTTATTGAGTTTCGCATTAACAACAAGAAGCCCATTGATGTAACCTACCAACAAACAAGAATATTACCCTCCATCTTAAATATAGTGCCTCTGTTGGAAATTTAGGGTTTATTGATAATACTGGATAATGATTGAATTGTGTATATTCACTTTCCGAACAAAGTATTTCGACCCTATATGCCTGGGTTACACGAAACCTTTGTATGGGATAAGACAATCAAACGATCTGAATCTAGGCAAAGAAATCAGATCAAAACTTAGAGAAAATTGTGTGTGTTTTTCGTAAGTAAAACTGAGATCAATAATCTGTTTATAAACAGATTTTCGGAAAGGGCAGAACTGGTATCAGTCAAGAGGGCGCAGCCCCCTTGACCCCTGCTTCTTTATCGTGGTCGAAAACATATTAACTCAAACGAGTGTGTACTCCACACTTTCCCTTACTCGTATCCGAGCCGAATATGAAATCGCATTGGTCTCTAGTAAATCACAATTACATAAAATCGTTGATGACACTAAAATCACCAACAGCCTCCGTTCAACTACGTGCACAAACTTTCCTTTTAATATTAACTCTGTTTCTGTTTAATATTCTTTTTTTTTTTTTTTGGTATATCTCAGTTTAAGGTTCTTAGCTGCTTTATTCCTTAAACGGCAAAGGATGAATAGTGTTTTGAATATCATTGTCCTCATAAAGTTCATATATTACCAAAAAACCATCACTTACCCATCTACATTTCACCCACTTGCTTTATGAATGGACATTATATCCTCCACACACTACTACTCTTGACTCAAATTTGCTTTAGTTCCTTAATAAGCGTGTAAAGTAAACTAAAAACCTTAAACCGGGACGGAGTGTGTTTCTTTAGTTAGCGAGACTGATGTAGCGTGATGCTACAATAAGAGTAAAGTCTATGACGACTTTGAACAATCGTCGTAGGATCGCAGCGGAAAATCAACCCCTAAGAAAACCCTAAGGAATTCTTGAAACAAAACGAAGAATTCAAAGAAATCTTCAAACAAGCCAAAAGGCTTCAAGGTAAAAACCCCAAAATTGCAAAGCAATTAAAATTCAATAATAATCAACATATTTTCGGATTACATGTTGAGGCCTATTTTATAGAGCCCATACAACTTGGAAAAGAAGTAAAAACCTACTAAAACTACTCCTAACCTATATAGTAACATAATATGACTCAAAAACTAGTAAATATCCCCAAAATCTATCCTAGAAACCACTATAATTATCCTACCAAAATAAATGACGAAAATAGACTAAAAATACTAATTAAACATATTAATTAAATCCTACTAAAAAGAACAATACCAATATAATTATAATGTTTATTATAATTATATTTTCGTCCCGCATCATTCACCGCCACTTGAAAAGAACTCGTCTCCGAGTTCGTTCTTGAAACTTGAAATCGCCCACTCCACTTGAATAGATATTTAGAGTACACATGGATCTGTCCAAGCTTCAAGAATTCTGGAACCTCTTGATGCAACGGCTGAATCACTGATGGTCCGGGCGGGTGTTTCGTCGGGCGCGCTCGCATCTTAACACCTTGTCTGGGCGGGTGGTTCATCTGGCACGGCCGTGCTTGAAACATGGCACGGTCGTGCCATTCCAGTCGAATGCCTCCCCTTTTCAACCCAGGTCTTGCACGGTCGAGCACTGTAATGTACGCGGTCGTGCACTGAATGGTCCGGCCGGGTAGTATCTGAGGTCCGGGCGGATCTTTCCCCAGGCTCGGTCGGATCGCGTCGGATTTCTGTTGTGGAGCAATCTCTCCTGTGAAATCCTCTTCAATACGAACAATTGGATTTTGATCAATGGGTTCATCGATTTGAGTGTCCCCAATTGAAACAAAATCGTTGCCTCCGGTTGGCGGAACAGGCTCGCTAGGAACTGCTGCTCGTTGCCGTCGGACTTCACCACCAAGCCGCAAATCCTGGAAAAATTTTCTATTCAGCGCATCGAGTTCGTCTTGCACTAAGTGACAATGGATCTGTATAGACTCTTTGATCTCACGCCAATATTGATGATGAACCGAAGATCGTGATCTGCATTCCGAGTCTCGAGCATAGTCTTCCTCGAACTGATATTTCTTCAACTCTTCCCAAAGTCGTGCCGTCTGGTTGTCTGTGTTGTCCCCGTTGTTGCCAGACATCGTTGAAACGTCCAAGGATCGCCCCTTTTCTGATACCAACTGATGTAGCGTGATGCTACAATAAGAGTAATGTCTATGACGACTTTGAACAATCGTCGTAAGATCGCAGCAGAAAATCAAACCCTAAGAAAACCCTAAGGAATTCTTGAAACAAAACGAAGAATTCAAAGAAATCTTCAAACAAGCCAAAAGGCTTCAAGGTAAAAACCCCAAAATTGCAAAGCAATTAAAATTCAATAATAATCAACATATTTTCGGATTACATGTTGAGGCCTATTTTATAGAGCCCATACAACTTGGAAAAGAAGTAAAAACCTACTAAAACTACTCCTAACCTATATAGTAACATAATATGACTCAAAAACTAGTAAATATCCCCAAAATCTATCCTAGAAACTACTATAATTATCCTACCAAAATAAATGACGAAAATAGACTAAAAATACTAATTAAACATATTAATTAAATCCTACTAAAAAGAACAATACCAATATAATTATAATGTTTATTATAATTATATTTTCGTCCCGCATCAGAGACCCACTTGTCATATTCACAACAATTGAGACTGCTTAAAATGGAAATATTTTAATATATTTATATTCAACCAACCTTACCATTTAACCTTACTCATTCTCTCTCTTCATTTTCCACCACTCAATTTATTCAACCAACACCACTATTTACCAGACATGGCCAACCCGGACCCGGACCCGTGGCGACCCGTGGAACCGGACCCGGATTTGACCCGTAAGAACCGGACCCGTGCAAGACCCGTGACCCGTCGGAACCGTACCCGTGTTTGATGCGGTTCGGTTTCGGTTCCACCTTCCCAAAACCCGTACCCGTGCAGACCCGTACCCGTGTTAGACCCATCAAAACCTTCAAATTTTGTTAGTTTTATAACAGAATGTGTTAAAAAAATAACATTTCATTGATTTTAACAGATAACAATTACTTTTTAAACAGATTCTGTTAGTTTTTTTAACAGAATCTGTAAAAATTTAACAGATTTTGTCAAAATTTAACATTTTTTTTAAAGGGCAGGCCCGTACGGACCCGTGGATCCGTACCCGCTTGACCCGTGGCTGAACCGTAGCCGCACCCGTACCATTCACGGTTCGGTTCCGGGTCCTTCATTTTGAGAACCGTACCCGGACCCGTACCCGTGTTTGGCGATGTCTACTATTTACCCTACTAATTCTCTCGCTTCATTTTCCACCGCACATACACTACTTTTCTCTTAATTATTGTGCACACTCCTCTAGTTCTACTTGTGTTGAGACGGAGAGAGTATATACTTATATACAGTATATAACAATATACGGAGGAAGCAAGATAAAAGATCCAACCCTAGATTTCACCGATTGTGTGGTTTGACTTTTACCACAGTAGTATTTGGATCTGACACCCATAAAATTATATTCCTTCCATCTTAAAATGATAGTCTCATTTGATTTTTCAAACATTTTAAAGTTACATTACAAGTTTGAGAAATTTAGTAATTTTGAAGCCTTCTATTTTTGAAATGTGAGTATGTGACCAACTTTTCGAAATAACCAAAACGAGATAATGAGACTATCATTTTCAAAATGGAGGAAGTTAATGATTTTTTTCTCAAATAATTCCTTTTTTTAAGTATTTACCAAAGTGACAACTTTTTCAAAGTATGTACCAAAATGACCAAGTTTGAGGTAATACGCTTGTGAAAAAAGCGAATTAGGGTAATACGCTTCCCGACTTAGCGAATTAGGCTTTGATCGGATTAGGCCCATTAATCATCAACGGAGGTAATTAACGCTAATAACCCTAATATAAATCGTTTTTTTAGAAAGCGAATTACTTTAATAGAATATGCTTTTGCAAAAAGCGTATTACTTTAAATAAATACGCATTTTATAGAAGCGAATCAGTTTAATTACACTCAGCCTTTGCTCTGACTTCGAAAGAACAATTCTCACACACAACAGTAAGCGGGCGAAAGAGGGGGGGGGGACGAAGGGGACGATTTCTGGGCGATTGACGTCGTGTCTTGGTTCGATTGTGAGGGGCTTTCTCAATTCGAAGCTACATCTCTCCGTTCCTAATACAAAATGTATGTTTTTCTTTATTTATAGCAAAATATATATCATATTGAATTTAGGGTCAGGATTTTGCGAATTTTGGTTCAATTTTTGTCGAATGGTTATGGACTCTAGTAGCGTTTATGATTTAGTGTTTGTAGAATTATATTGAATGCGTGTTATTTGCAGATTTGATTTCAAAGTTTATAATTTAGGTTTGAATTGAATTTGTGGATTTTGATGATGTTTGTTTGTATTTTTGCTTTCAAAGTATGAAAATTATTTTTGGACGGAGGGAGTATACATGTTCCAATAAATACTTCCTCCGTCCCGAAAAATAAATTGGGGATTTTGATAATTTTTGTTTGTATTTTTGCTTTCAAATAAACACTCCCTCCGTCCCAAAAAGTTAATCATTCCTTTTTCGTTGTTAGTTAAACGGATCAACACTAAAGTATTTCTCAATTTTCTATCTTGGTGAGCACAACCAGCAACCCAGAACAGACGATTCAAATCACTACCATTATGCTTCTTCAGAAAATTTGCTCTCATATGCCTCAAGCAATATCGATGATGCACATTTGGCCACCAAGTATCTTCTGCAATTGTAGCAAGAATGCCATTATGACGATCAGAAAGTAAGCATGCCTCACGACCCTTGATAATATGTTTACAAACAAGGTATAAAAACCAACGCCGGTTAATATGGTCCTTTTTTTCAACAATAGCAAAAGCAAGAGGAAGGATGCTGTCATTGGCGTCAACACCCATAGCAATGAGTATCACCCCTTTATAACGCCCATGTAATAACGTTTCATCAACAGACACGACATGCCTACAATGAGTGAAAGCTTGAATACAAGGCCCGAATGCCCAGAAAACACGATCAAACATTTTAGATGCACCAGGTGGAGGAGGACGAAAATACTCAACAATAGTTCCAGGATTGTATTTCTGAATAGCAGCTAGGACACGAGGTAACCGAGCATAAGATTCCTCCCAATCTCCAAACACTGAGGCAATGGCCTTTTGTTTCCCACACTATGCCTTCTTGTAAGAAATTGTCCTACCGTATTTCTCATTTATGTCTGCAATAATAACCACAATATTCAAATCAGAATCAGCCTTGACCTTATGGAGAATATGCCGACCAATAAACTTAGCATCCAAGTTGGGGTGATCAAGACTAAGTCCAGAATACAAACAACAATGAGGGCCTCTATACTTGGTCACTTCCCAATATCCTAGCTTCTTCTGACTCACACGAGCATAAAAGGGCATGGATAGTCTTTCAACAAACACTCAATGGCCCACGTTCGGAGTGTGCTCTTTCTTACCTTAAAGCGTCGATTGGAATGTATGTGATACTTCTTTATCTCATATTGCACCTCAATCTTCTTAGAAAATCGTATCCCTTTAGCCAATTCACCCTTCTCTCCATCCCAGATCGGAAAGCTACATTGATTATTAACAGCAATCACATCAACTTCTTCTCCAATATCACGATAAAGAGGATAGTCTGCTCTCTCATGCATTCGATTCTCTCTCCTTTCATAAGCTACTAAATATGATTCAACCTTATCATTCGGCCCATCGTCACCCTCGCTAATCTCACGACTGCTGTTGTTTTCTTCATATTCATCCTCATCATCATCATCAGGATACAACAAACTATCTATTTGTGCATCATAGTCTTCATCATCTTCATCTGAAACATCATCATCAACCGGAACATCCTCACGTGGCACTCGTCTACGACACGATCTCTGGTTAATTAGAGCCATTGCAGCCGCTTGGTTGTAACTGGGCGAATTCTCATAGAATGTCTCTGTACTTGGACCCTCGCCAGCCTCTCGGTTGTAACTCTGCGAATTCACATAAAGTGTCTCTGTCTTTGCATAACGTTCATTCATCTCATGATTATAACCAATGTCAGTCCCACCTCCACGGATATCAAACACCTCAATAGCCTTAATAATAATATACAATTGCAAGTTACTCAACCCACCAAATTGAGCATTAACATCAAACATTAACGCCACACCATTGTCGTCTTCGATATGAAATGGAAAGTAATTTGCAATTCCATGATCAAAGGAATGAGGAAACCTACAAATAACTTCCAGCTGAAATCTTGTTCGATCTAGCCCAATATGTTTATACAACTGATCAATCAACTCAGTGTAAGTCCATCTATGTATCGCTCTAAGACCAAATTTCGGTCCTTTTTCAAAAAGGGACCATTAAATGGATCTTCATCATCTACTCCCCAGTAACACATGAAAATAAGCGGTAACCCACTCATCGATACCCTAGAAAATGATAATAACAGTCAAAATCTTAAATTTATCATTTGTCTCTACAAATTCACTCAAAAGCCTAAAATAAATCACATCAAACACAAAAAATGACATATAGATAGAGATTGTGGTGTACCTTTTGCTTGATCTAGTATTTTAAGAAATGGATTTGCAAAATCCTCTTTGCGTCCCTTCTTCTTTCTCTCTCTATTTTTAGACAAGAAATCAACTTTGAGAGATATAGTGAGCTGTAGATACTGAAACCTTATCTTATTGTATTGGTTTACACTAATTCGCTACTGATACAAGCGAATTACTGTAATTCGCTGTTGAAAGAAGCGAAATACATTAGGGTTAATTAACCGTGTAATGCAAAGGGGGCCTAATCAGGTCAAAGCCTAATTCGCTAAGTCGGGAAGCGTATTACCCTAATTCACTTTTTTCACAAGCGTGTTACCTCAAACTTGATCATTTTGGTGCATACTTTGAAAAATTTGTCACTTTGGTAAATACTTAAAAAAAAAAAAAGGAATTATTTGAGAAAAAAATCGAAGTTAATCCTACTTGGACATGTGAAGTATTTGGAAAATAATTGAGAAACCTGGCACCAAAAAACTTCAAATGTAGGACTAGAAAATTCAAAATTGGTTTGAAGGATATCCGTTTCAAAAAGTCCCGCCATATTCAAAACCTCCCCCCGGATTTTTCTTTCATTCCCCTCCCTCACCTCTCAAATTTCTTCACCAAAACATCCCCGATAAAGCCATACTCCGTATTTATCTCTCTTGACAATGTTGCTATACTTTAGTTGAAGTACTCCTTCCGTCTCTCAAAGTACTCCCTCCGTTTCATGTGAATTGAGACCAAAATTTTTGGCACACAAATTAAGGAAAAGTAAGAGAGAGAAATAGTGGGAGGAGGTGTTTGTGAGTAGGGAAAAATTAAATAGGAGAGAGAATGAGTGGGAGGAATAGTAAGTTGATTGGTGTTGTGAGTGTAAAAGTAAAGTATGAGAGAGAATAAGTGGGAAGAATAGTAAGATTCTTTACCATTTTGGGCAGTCTCAATTGAGGTGAAACGGACGAAAAGAGAAATAAGTCTCAATTCACATGAAACGGAGGGAGTATATGTTTACTCTTCTTTTATACGGAGATTAAGAAATAGTAAATTTATGTAAGTGCTATGAGTATAGAAATAAAGTAGGAGAGAATGAGTGGAGTGAATAGTAAGTTAATTGGTGTTGTGAGTATAAAAGTAAAGTAGGAGAGAGAGTGAGTGGGAGGAATAGTAAAGATTCTTTGTCATTTTTTGAAGTGAACATATACTCTGAGACGGAGGGAGTAGTATTTTCGAACTGTTTTTAAATTGTATCACTCCATCTTAGACTATCTACAATGGGGGTATGAAATGATGTATGAAAATGGGGGGAGGTGTATAAAACCATTGTGGGGGGTGTATGAAACTTGGGGGTTGAATTTTGGGTATGAATTTTTTCATACCGGTTGAAATGGAGAGGAAGGCTGGCACACAAGGCACGTGGCGGCTTCTCTTTGGCCGGTCTGTGGCGCGTGTACCACCCACACGGCCCGACAGGGCGCGTGTGGTGCAGCGCAGGGCGGTTTTTTTTCTTTCTTTTTCTTGTGTTGCCACGTGTCGATCATTCATTGGTCCGTTTAATTTTAATTTTTTCCCTATAAAAAATAAAAATGATATAAAAGTAGTGGGGTATAAAATGATGAGTGAGAGGGAGATGATTTTTTTTTTTCAACTTACCATTGTAGGGGGTTGTATGAAAGGGGTGTATGAAAAATGAGGTATATAGGATAAAGGATTAAAGTGGTTGTATGAAATGGGAAGGGGAGTTGAAACCATTGTTGGTAGTCTTAGGTGAATGCCAAATTGTATTTATTTTTATATAAATCTTTATCTTCAATCATAAAATATTCAAAGATGTGAAATCCATTTTTTTTCCCGAGAGAATGTGAATTCATTATTAAACATGAAAATTGGGGAAACGTGTTTTCGGTGTTTTAAAAACGCTCGAGAGCATTTTTGTAAATAATTGAACACGCTAAGACTATTAACACTATTACTGACACTTTTTAATGCCCAAACCTACACTCTTTAACACTACTATTGACAATTATCAAAAATATCAGTTTCAATATTTACACATTCCAGTATAAATGGCTGACATTTTTGTAAAATTAGTCATTACTAACACTTTGTAGGATTAGCGCTTATGTTTAAGATGTAGAGACTTGCTTTTTTAGACATCATTTTTCCTAAGCGCTTAAAAAGCGTATTTCTTCATAAGATCTACTGTATTCTCTTAATTAAACAGAAAATAATAATTGCACAAACATCAAATCTAGAGTATGATATACTCCCTCCGTCCCAGTACAAGTGAGATTTTTTTCTTTTTAAGTCGTTCCACTAAAAGTGAGACTGCCCAAAATGAAAATGTTTCAACTCCGCTCATTCTCTTTATTCATTTTTCACCACTAAATTTATTCAACCAATACTACTATTTATCCCACTCATTCGCTCTCTTCATTTTTCATCACTCAATTTATCCAACTAACACTACTATTACTTCACTCATTCTCTACCACACATTTACTAGTTTATTTTAATTAGTGTGCAAACCCCTCTAGTCCTACTTGTGCGGACGGAGGGAGTATTTATATAATGATATATAAATATGAAATATTGTAAACTTAGTGTAGTGACTATATAAAAAGTTATATTTTTATTAACAGAAATTAATACTCCATCTGTCCCAGAAAGATAATCTCATTTTGACTTTTTATAATCAACAAAAATAAACTTTGACAAAACATTGGTGTCAATTTAATGATCACAATGAAATTATAAAAATTGTTATTAATAAATCACTTAATTATTTATCAATTACAAATTTTAGAATTTCACTAGAATGATTATATTGTCACCAATTGTTGGTCAAAGTTCATTTTTGTTGACCATAAAAAGTCAAAATGAGACTATTTTTCTCGAACAGAGGGAGTATAAGTTTCATGTTGAAGTTGGAAAGCTAGTTTCATAAAATAAAATAAAATTGAAAGCTAACACATCTTTATATATAATCGTCCTAAAATACAAAAGATGAGTGCAAAAGTTTGTAACTACATTTTGAAAAAAAAAATAAAATAACAAGAAACCCGGGGAGCTGAAAACTTCAAAGTTCAAACATAGAACTAATCGAAAATTAGTTTGTAAATCAGTTTTCTGATTCCCGCCATATTTCAAATACTTCAATTCTTTTGCCAAAATTTCAGTTCCAAAATCCACTTCCCGGGTTTTCTTTCAATTTTCCTCCCCCATCTCAAAATTCTTCAAAACAGCGCAAATCCTCCAAATCCTTCCCATTAAAGCATTCTCTCTCTCTCTCTCTCTCACATCACACACACACACACACACACACACACACGAATGGAGAACAGATTTCATGGCTTACCACCTCTGAAAAGGTTCAGGCTTATGCAACAAGAAGAAGAATCCTCCAAAACCCACCATCACAACACCGTCACAACCTCTTCTTCTTCCTGCCTTCCGGCCAAAAAGAGAAAAGAAAATCGAGACCCATCTCCATTTTCCCCCCAAACCACCACCAATTACTCTTTACCCGCCAAGAAAAGGATTTGGGCACCTCCACCGCCCCTTTCGCCTTTCGACCTCAATCTAGAATATATCCCATCTTTCGATCCAGAAGAACCAACCCAATCAAAAGATGTTCCGAAGCCAATCCCAAACACCATTCAAAAATTAGACACCATTGTTGAAGTAGGGGAAGATAGCTTTGAAGAAGATGAAATCGAAGAAGATGGGATAGTTTGTGCTGTGTGTCAAAGCACAGATGCAGATCCATCAGATCCAATTGTATTCTGCGATGGCTGTGATCTAATGGTTCACACCACTTGCTACGGCCATCCACTCGTAAAGGGTGTCCCTGAAGGTGATTGGTTCTGTTCTAAATGCCTAAATTCTAAACCATCTCATAAAAAAACATTTTCTTGTTGTCTGTGCCCTGTTTCCGGTGGTGCGTTGAAGCCGACAATTGATGGCCGGTGGGCACACATTGTATGTGCCCTTTTTGTTCCCGAGGTTTTCTTTAGCGACCCGGAAGGCCGGGAAGGGATTGATTGTACTAAGGTTCCTCCAAGAAGGTGGGAACAGAGTTGTTATGTTTGTAAGACTACAAAAGGGTGTGCCATTGATTGTTCTGAGCCAAAATGTCAATTGGCTTTCCATATCACTTGTGGGTTTCAAGAAGAATTGTCGATCGAGTATAAAGAAGGAAAGAACAAGGGTGCCATTGTTGCCGGATTCTGTAAGCGACACACTGATCTGTGGAAGAAGGTAATTTTCTTGATCCCTTTCTGATTGATTTGTTTTTGGGTGATGTGATTTTTGTTGTTGAGTTTTTGTTTTGTTTTGTTTTGCAGCAACAAGCAAGTGGGAAATTCAAGATTGTGGCAAGGGAATAGCACAAGAAGTGAAATTAGGATTTATGAAAATTCTCTGTTTTTCTTTGTTTTAAAAGTTAGTCATTAAAGGGAATTTTGGAGTAGGCCTTGGGTGTATTCTGAAATGTTTGGTTTATTTTTATGAGAGTTAGTGACCAGATTAGGTTTTATTCATCATGTTATTTTGCTATTCATGTAAGCAATTTTTTTTTCTTCCAATTTATGGTTTTCACCCCTTAGTTGAATCAATTTTACATGATTGGATAATTTCTCATCATGTACACTCTCTGCCCTATAACAATTTTTTAAGTTGACTTATCAATGTTTTTTAGATAAGTTTTTTATTTGTTCGTAAATTGCTTGTATCACATTAAAATTTCATTTCATTTTGACTATTTATTTTCATTTATCATCATGGGATAGAGGGATTATTTTTTACTCAGCATAGGCTTTTACCTTGTCCATTGTTATTGATAAATCACTTATCAATAACAATTTTTAGAATTTGAATAGAATGATTAGATCATCACCAATAGTTGGTCAAAATTCATTTTTATTGACCATAAAAAAATCAAAATAAGACTATCTTTCTGGGACAGAGGGAGTATAATAACCGGGTAGCTAAGTAAGATTTATTTTGAAGCTCTCTTTGCCAAATATCTTTACACATTTCTCCTTGGTTGAAATCATAAAGAAAGAAACATAGAGACTAGCTAGAAAAAGAAAAAATCAAACAGCAAATTGCGAAAACAATCTAAGAGTAATCAACTTAACAAATTAATGTACCACTTATTAAAATGAAGGGAAAAAAAAAAACAAATCCTTGACAAAAACCTTATGAAATCCAATCACCAACTATCCTCAAAATAAAAATTGAAAAAAAATAAAAGTAAAAACTAAAAGAACCCCCAAAAAACAGCAGTCTGAGCTCATTCTCTCATTATATAAAATATTATTGAGAAAGTAAGATATAACTATCTACTTGGCCTTAGAGCTAGAGATGAGTGCTTGTGCATCAGCAGGAGTTGGAAGGGCTGGAATTGCTCCTTTCTGTGTTGTGCAAAGAGCTCCACATGCATTCGCAAATGTCAGCGCTTCTTTCAGCTTTCCCTCGTCCTGCATTGCAATTAGTTATATTATTTCATATACAAACACGAAAGAAAAAAAAAGATACTCCCTCTGTCCCTAAATGAGTGTCCATTTTCAAGAAATCTTTGTCCCAAAATGAGTGTCTTTTTTTAACATAACTTTGTCCCTAAATGTTTTTTCCGAACCGGTTTCTTTATACCTGCAAAACTAAATGTTTGGAAATGAGATTACAAGATTATATATGAATCTTTGCTAGCAAATTGTACATAAAGTTGAGATTTTCAGTGTCCCTTAAAATGAAATTTGGACACTCATTCAGGGACAGAGGTAGTACGTAGATAGATGTACATATGTATTGTATGTATATATAATCACTAATTTTACCTGGAAAATGGCGGGGTGTTTGGCAATGGAAACCAATAATGAGCCAACAAAGGAATCTCCGGCTCCTGTAGTGTCAATTGCCTTCACTGCAAACCCAGGCACTTTGCCTTTGAAGCTCTGTTATCATTTAATTTCAAATCATTAGTAAAAAATAAACACATAATCCAAGAAAACATAAATTTGATCTTTTAATAAGAATAAGAATGCATGCATGCCTTGGTGTAATATCGGCAACCCTTCTCTCCATCGGTGACAACAAGAAGTTTAAGTCCATCATGCCACAACGACAACACCACATCCTCCTTGTCACAATCTTTTCCAGTAAGGAATGTTACCTCATCATCACTCACCTGCAATCACATATCAAACAAAATTAATGTCAATCTTTATTGCTGAAAACATGAAACAATCTTAGCGTAATTTTATCATGGTACAAGCAATTAGGGGAGGATCTACCGCCATTGTATGGATGGAAGTGCATACATTGACTTTTAATAAGTTTTTTTTTTTTTTTACTTAATACGTTTGTTAACCCCATTAATAATGTTCTTGGTTTTTGTTATTGTTGTGTCCGCTGAATGAATGTTATGGATCCGCCATTACAAGCAATTCACAAACAAATACACCACCTTCTTTAAATCGTTTTAAAGATCAACCGCGACATTTATTATGACATTCATATATAGATGGAGTAATATATACATATATACCTTGATGAATTCAGCTTCTTTCCAAATGCTCATAATCCCTTGCTTGGCCGCCTCATCAGAAGGCCAGAGAGGAAGCCTAACATTCGGATCATACGACAGCAACACACCAGCATCCTTAGCAGCCTTCATGGCAGCCATGTGAGCGGATCTACACGGCTCGGTAATCAAACTGATCGATCCATAATGAAAGATCTTAGCCTTCTTCACCATCTCCATATTGATCTCAGATTCCTTCAACAACATATCAGCACTCGGATTTCGATAAAACATGAATTCCCTCTCTCCGTCGCTCCTCAGCGTCACAAACGCAAGCGCCGTCCGGGCATGTTCATCAAAGCAAACGCCGTCGCTGTTCACCCCGTTCTTCTTCAATATGTCAGCTAGCATGTATCCAAATTCATCTTTCCCAACCTATAATATTGAATATAAACGTATTCTTCAATCGATCAAATGAAATTGAAATAGAAACATGAATGTTAAATAAGGAATGCAATTACCTTGCCGATGAAAGCGGAAGAGCCGCCGAGTTTAGTAATGGCACAAGCGACGTTAGCCGGAGCACCGCCGGGGGCTTTGAGGAAGCCGTTAGATTCAGCCAAGGAAACTCCGGCACTGTCCGGCACGAAGTCGATTAGCATCTCACCGAAGCACACTATTGATGGAGACGACGACATTTTTAATTTAATTAATAATAATTCTTCCTAAAATCTTCCTTCAAAATCGATCTCCTGATTTTTTTTTCACAGATGATCTTCCGAGGGATGAGAATATATATATATAATGAGCATAAGCCGACTTGGTAAAATCTTTTTTCGCCTTAAATATTTGTAATAGGAGTTAATTTCGGTAATCCTGTTGTGATTTTGACTCTTTATTTTCATCACATTCTAGATTAAATTAAATAGGACACTCAACTTCATCACTTACCTTAATAACTCTCACACTAATTTTATCCAATAGCAAAATAAAGTCACTATTTTAAATTAAAAAATAATAATCTCTACCTTAATAGTCCTCTTGATTTGATTTTTCAAATATTTTAAAGTTACATAGGAAATTTAAAAAATTCAATAATTTCAAATCTTTGATTTTAAAAGGACAAACAAAAAAAAAAAAAATGAGACTATCATTTTCAAAATTAGTAGTATAGTTTTTTCAAATGTACAAATGATTTGAAAGCACAATTTTTTACAAACATTCATGGAAAAGTCAACTCGAGAAATATAAGAATTAATTTTCATACTCAATCCGTTTCAAAATACATGACATTTTAGGTGTTAATTTGTATTTCAAAATACTTCCTGTTTTACTATTACCAAGGAATATTTACTTTTATTTAATTATAACAACCCTATTCATTAACTGTAAGCTATCTCTTGTATAAACATTTAACTGTCTATAAAATTGAAATCTGTTAAGGGCACATAAGTTTTTTCAATAGAGTTGGTTTTGGGGGAAACTAGTTCCTCCATAAGTTATAAAAAGTCTACTTTTTAACCATTTAACCCTAAGCCTTAAACCCATAAAGGGCCTAAACCCTAAACTTTAACCCTTATAAAAACGTGACTTTTTATAACTTATGCATAAACTAGTTTTCTCCAAAATTTTCTCTTTTTCAATATGCTGTATATTACTTACATTTCTTAGTATGTGTAAAAAAATCTAAAACAACGTGTATTTTAAAACAAAGAGAATATTATATAATTAATTTCTCTAGTTTGATGAAAATTGTACTAATAACAACTAACGGATTTCGAACTGTTGCACCGAGCGGTTAGCTCCACCCAATGGTTCCGATTGGAGCCACCTCATTTTAACTCCACTCAACGGTTGAGATGTGTCCGAACTCGGTGGGACCCACAAAATTTAAAATCATCTTAGCCGCACACCCAAACCGCTCGCCTATGTGGCCGTGATCGGAGCCATTGGGTGGAGGGGTGGAGCTAACTTGGGCGGTTCCGAGTCCAACAACTAACCACCGGGAACTGACCTATTAAAACTCCTATATTATTCGGCACATTTAGATTAGGTCATACACTATTTACTATATTTTTTATTATTTTCGTTTGTTTGGAGAATGGGAAAGTGTAAATGATAAAAGTTGTAAGATAAAGTATGTATAATTAGATAACTTAATCCGTAATTGTTAATCATTAATAATCTCAAACGTGATTGAGAAAATCTCATTAAAAAGAGAAAGAGGGATGATATACCTAGCCACTTACGTAGGGATGGCAATTTGTCCGAACCCGATCCGTATCCGGGACAGTTCGCTCCGCAACGGGGCAGATTCGGTAACTATTTTTCATAATCTGATGGGTTACGGGGCGGGTTGGTAACACACCCCAACCCGCGGGTCACCGCCCCGTATACTAAAGCATGCTTTTATTTACTGTAATGTCCCAATACACTCCTTCATATTTTGCGTGGTTATTGCTGATTTTAGTTTCATCTCTACTTGCAGCATATAGAATACGTCTTTCTCATTTTCTAATGTTAATTTATGATGTTAATTTCATCCATAAAATTGTGCTTTTATGGAATACGGGGCGGGGCGGGTACGGGTTCAACATCATACTGGGCGGGGCGAGTTTGGTAACAAGAGTGTTCATTGAGAGGCAGGTTTGGTTATGAGCAAACCCGCTTCATATCCACCCCGTTACCATCCCTGGATATACTGTGATTCATTATGACCAAAAGTAGTGTGATTTACGGCACCACGTAGCGTATCAATTTAGGCAGCTCAAACCTGTCCCACCAATTAAGTAGACAAACCAACATAATGAAGCTAAATTACCACTTTCTTTGTCGTTAGAGATCCAACAATAAAAGAGTGATTTATGTAAAACCTGTTTTACGCTAAAAAATTGAAAAAACGGGTCTTTAATAAGAGATGAAAACACATTTTATACTAAAGTGAGCGCAAAACAAGTTTTTCCGGAGATTTTCACAAAAATAAAAAAATCATTGAAGATCAAGTAGGTCTTATGAAAAACATATTTTTCCTAATTTTTAAGATGTTTTTTTAATGAAGGAGTGACATTTAGTTTTACAAGTATAAAGAGACTAATAAATTAAATTAGTAAAAAATATTTAGGAACAATTTTTTTTCCAAAAAGATATTTATTTTGGGATTTTTATTTTTTAAGCGGACATTCATTTATGAACATATAATGAATTAATAGTAGTAAACAATGTGATATAGGGCATCGATATTAGAAGAAGTCGTTTAAACAAACTTTAGCCGAGTATTTTTCTTAAAAAAACTTTTATGACTAAACCAACAAATAAAAGAGAGAAAGGATGGTGAGTGTGGTTTTTTTTTTTTTTTTTAGCAAACAATAAAATTAAATGCTTTCACAAGATGAAAAGAGATACTCCCTGTGTCTCGCTTTAAGGTTCTTACTTTCCTTTTTAGTCTGTCTCAATTTAAGGTTCTTACTTTGTTTTATTATCTAAAATGGAAAGTGAGACCCACTTGTCATTCTCACAACAAAAACTTTCTTCTCACTTTCTTTCTCCCACTATACTTTTCATACTCACAACATTTACTTTTTCTTAATTTCCGTGCAAAGTCAAACTAATAACTTTAAATTGGGACGGAGGGAGTAGCTTTTGCATAGGGCGGAGACTTATCCCACAAGTAAGGATTAGTGTACTAACACATACTCCCTCCAGTTTCATGTGACTTGAGACAAAAAAATTTGGCACACAAATTAAAGAAAAGTAAGAGAAATAGTGGGAGGAAGTGTTTGTGAGTATGAAAAATTAAATAGGAGAGAATGAGTGGGAGGAATAGTAAGTTGATTGGTGTTGTGAGTGTAAAAGTAAAGTAAGAGAGAGAATGAGTAGGAAGAATAGTAATTATTCTTTACCATTTTAGGCAGTCTCAAATCACGTGGAACAAAGACAAAAAAAAAATAAGTCTCAAATGACATGAAACGGAGGGAGGAATCCTCGATAAACAGTCCGTCGTTGCAGTATTTACGATTTCCTGAAAGTGTGCTAAATAAAACTGTGAGTTTAAAGCTGACAAAGATTTACATTGCTACCAATGCCACCGAACCATGATGGGGATAGTGGATGGAAAAATAAATTGCTAATGAAGCATGAATAATTCCACCTAACCTCTAACATGTCATTGTCGATGTAAATCATGAGACGTTTAGATTTTCTTACAAGTAAATCTTCGATACTGCACCAATTCACTATTTAAGAAACCATCAATCGGATAATATTTCGCTTTAAGCACTCGAAAAACTAAATAATCGAGTAACCGAGTAAACGCCAACCAGACTTCTCAAGCATCAAAAGATTAAATGTTACGGAAGCTTAAACCACCACGGTTCTTACTAACACAAAGTTTTCAACGAAGCCAATTCATGTTTCGATCCCCATCACCATCACTCTGGTGGACGAATTCAATCATCCTCTCCAACTCCCCGCTGTAAGATCATCTTCGTCATGAGATAACGCAAGATTCACTATTCAGAATTTCATTGCAAGAGAAAGAGAAAAACAAACAAACAAACAAATGTAAGCTCTCAACTGTGAAAGATGTCAAAAAACTTGCACCATCATAGGATTTGTTCTCCTCCCTCTTTAGATTCATTTTTCTAGGAGACGAAGGAGAGGTGAAACAATATGTTAAAAAAGTAAGGAAAATAAAACAAAATGAGAAGAAGTGTGTCCAAAAACAGTATATATATCTCATTACCCCTATATTAACAAACAGCCTGAAAGGAGTGATTTGAATTAGACATGGCCAAATACGGGTGGGACGGGTACGGGTACGATTCCCAAACCAATAACCGTACCCTAACCTTATGATGCACGGGTACGGGTGGGGCACGGTTATTGCGGGTACGGGTCCACGGTCGTACGGGTTTAACAGGTTTTGTTAAAAATCTAACGGAATCTGTTAGAAGTTAACTGTTTTTTTTTCCTGTGATATCTTTAACAAAATATGTTAGAATATAATTAAAATGAATAAAAAGTAACAGAAAATATTTAAAAAGCTAACATTTTCAACAAATTATGTTAGAAAATTAACAAAATATGTTACAAAACTAACATAATTTGTACAGTTAGAACGGTTAAGGGTGCGGGTTCCTAAAACCTATAACCGTAACCTAACCGCATTATTGACGGGTACGGTTAGAACGGTTAACGGGTTGTCCACGGGTACGGTTCCAACGGTTTAAATACGGGTGCGGGTTAACGGGTTGTCACGGGTACGGTTTCCGGTTGGCCATGTCTAATTTGAATCACTTTTTGTTTCAAACTGAGGCCGGAGATAATTAAATCAAGCCAAAGTTATTGCTCAACTTCATTCGTAGCAACGGCCAAAAAAAGAAAAAAATGGAAGATCATTTTGGGACAGAGGGAGTACTAAGTCTCATGCAGAGAAAAATCAAGCTTCTCAATTTACAGGAACAGAATTCGATGCTACACTCTATCTCTTGATTATACTAAGAAACATGCGATGGGGAGGAAAATAAAACTGTGGTTGTAACATTTCAATCCTGATCCTGAGTAGGAGTCATATTTCTCCATATTCCTGCCAAGGCACTACCAAAGATTGAGTGACAAACGCTCGAAACTGCACATGGAACTGCTGTCAATGGATCTCCAAAGTGTTGGGTTGCAAGTACTACTCCTAACACCGAATTCTGTGACATAAATAACAAAAATATTTGTCAATTTCCTCAAATATCTTGTTCAGGAAACCGGGGTGGGGGTGGGGGTGTAGGAATAGTGATATTTTTTGATTAGTCAAAATCAATATTATTGAATTACTGTTTGACATATGTTTATTTTTAAATACAATAAAACTACGCCTCAAGTCAAATGCATGAAGGTTTCTATGAGCCATAAGTTTTATATCTGGAAAAAACAAGTACATCCCATATTGAGTCATACTCCCAGTGTCCCGAAATAAATGTCACAGTTGACAAGTCAATGTTTATAAGCTTTTAGTTGTGTTTCCTTGATTGCCCCAATCTATTCATATGGGTAGAGTGACACCTCCTATGGCATTGCAATGCTTGTGCCTATTAGAATGGGTAGTATACGAAGATCACCAAACTTCATACTCTATTTCTAGTAAGGTGACATTTATTTTGGGACAAACGAAAATGGAAAGTAGGAAATTTATTCCGGGATAGAGGGAGTAATAATACGGAACATGGTCACGGCGACTTTGTAAAATTCAAAGATGCTCTTTTTTCTGGTATAATAGCAGCAAATCAGTTGTACACTGGTGTTTTCAAAGAAAAGGGATACTAAACTTAATGCAACTGTCGTAAAGTAATTACAGAGGGAATCACTCAATATCTCTTCAGGAACAATCCTCAAGTTCTCCCCTCGGATTAACGATACTCAAGATAAAAAGGAAAACATCTTAGTATGAGAAGAACAACATTTGTTTGTCTTTTCAAAGCTACTCACGCTTTCCCAAATTGAATGTTGCCTTTTGAATAAATGCCGTCTCAAAATGAGTGTCCCCCTGCTGCCATGAAGTTCTAAATTCACATTTGCTATCTACCATGTCCTAATGTACAACTTGCAATGCTACAGCAGTGATACTGGAGGTGGCAACAACTAGACCAGGGGCGGATCTAAACCTATAGGTGCGGGTGCAAGTGCACCCGATAAAGTCGCATCTATAGTCTTAAAAAACATATATATGCCCACATTTTTTAAAAAATACATTAAAAGTGCTCTAGTGATAAATGAACCTTTCTAGTTTAGTGGGGTAGTGCAAGTTTTTTTGGTTTTTTGTGGTTTTGAGTTCAAGTCACATTATCAACATTTATTTTTTTGGTCATGATTTTAGGTCCCATTACCAACATTTATATTTTTGTGTGTAATTTGTGCACCCACCCTAATTAAACTCTAGATCCGCCACTGAACTAGACACATTCTGGGTCCATAAATTATGACATAATTGCACAAGATTTTAGGAACTAAAATTTCACTCCGACCATCTAAGGTAATGTAGAAGTATGAGACACTAGTCTAATGTAAAGATAAGTGGCTCAAACTTGCGAATTATACAGATCGCTTGAGTGACATACCTGCATGCCGACCTCAATAGATATTGTTCTTGCAGATGACACATCAATGCCAAGAAACCTGGAAAGTAGGTAGCCAAAAAAGAATCCAGAGGTGTGGAGGAGGGCAGTAGCAAGAATCACTTGTCGACCAGAGACAAGTATTGCAGACGAGCTCTGTGCAATCGCTTTCCCGCAAAGAATGGCCACTGTTGCTACAGCAATAGGTGGCATCAAAGGAGAGACGATTTTAACAAGCCTTTGAAGTATTGATTTAGGAATGCCCCCACCAGAACAGGAAGAAGCACAACCTATGTGAATTGGTCAGAGTTAAATGGTGGCAAGAAATATGTAGAATATAAAAATAAGCATAGAGGGAGGAGATTAACCTGGAGTGTGGACAAAAGCAGTCCAGCTGCATCTACTGCAACATATGTACCAGCCAGTTTCGCCGTAAGGAAAGGAGTCATGACCTGTACCATAAAACTTCATTCATAAGGAATCATCATTATTTTTTTCAGTCACAAGTTAAGAATCATTGTTCGTTACTGATAGAATAGACTGCTGATAGGCTTTTTTAGTTTATTTATTCACCGACCTCGTACATACTTGCTTCAGGTAGTGAGCACTCCCTCTGTCCCGACATAAATGTCCTACTTTTCATTTTCGTTTGTCCCAAATTAAATGTCGTCTTACTAAAAATAGGGTATGAAGTTTGGTGATGTTCCTATATTACCCATTCTAATAGGCACAAGCATTGCAATGCCATAGGAGGTGTAACTCTACCCATATGAATATGGGTAGGGTAGATTGGGGCAATCAATGAAACATAACTAAAAGCGAGTATATTAGTCCCAGTTTAAGGTTCTTACTTTCCTTTTTGGTCTGTCCCAGTTTAAGATTCTTAGTTGCTTTATTCCTTAAACGGCAAAGTATGAATAGTGTTTTGGACAATCTTGTCCTCATAAAGTTCATATATTACAAAAAAAAACCATTACTTACCTATCTACTTTTCACTCATTTGCTTTATGAATGCACAATTATATCCTACACTCATAACTATTCTTGATCCAATTTTGCGTTGTTTCCTTAATAAGCGTGCAAAGTCAAACTAAGGACATTAAACGGGGACGGAGGGAGTATTGAATAATACACGGATCTGCAGCTTGCTTACTTGCCATCAAAGCGCTGCCATTTTAATGTTCTTTGGGGTGGGGGGGCCGTGGAGTGAAGGCGGGTATAAGCGGAAACAAACAGTTTAAAATATGCCCAATGCACTTTAAATTACAATTCAAGTAAGACTGAAAATATTTCAATCAATCATCTAAAAAAAGAAAGTGGCAACACAAAAACAGTGCTTGATGCAGGGGGTACTGAAAGTACTAACCACAGCAGACAGGGTGCTTGCAGCCGTCATCAACACCGAAAGAGCCACATTTCCGCTGAAACATAATGACATTATTAGAGCTTCGGCCTTAATCTAAATAGATGAAATATCCATATCGCTCCAACAAGTTTTACATACCGTGCAATATAAGTTACAATGTTACTTGCAGTACCTGAAATAAATAAATGAAACTTCTAGTTAACAGAACAAGTATTAGGGTGAAAAGGTTTATAAACAATAATACTAAATACAAAAAATATGTACCCCCAGGACAGCAGCCAACTAGTATTAATCCGGCAGCATAATAAGAAGGCAAGTTCATGATCCTGCTGACGAAATAGGCTGACAATGGCATAACCTGTAACAAATGACCAGTATATCATCATTAACCTAAAGCACGGGAGGAGGTACATAGTCTAGTCTACTATGCCCTCATTCAGTTATCAGTTGTTAGTGTATTTTCTTTTATTTTTGTCTTAAATCCAAGGTTTTTATGGTAAGAAATAAATATTACCCCCCCCCCCTTTCTTCAAGGAAAAAAATAGCACTAAACTATATTTTTGCCCCCTTTACAATGTGACAATGTCTTAATGGTTAAATTATGCAAATTTTGCCCGCCTTTATAAAAATTTCTGGCTCCGCCACCGACCTAAATACATCACTTACTTAACCACTATAAAACAAAGAAAAGAAGGCTGCTGTGAAATTAATTAACTATTCCAACATCCTCAAGACCTCCAAGTGAGAAGAACTTTTTGGACTAGGTGTGACTAGCATTACTGTCATTTGACATATAGCAACGATGTTCGACAAAGTTCGATTAGCACGGAAACATGTAAATAGCATCAGCTTATTCAAACTAGGTAATTGAGGCAGACCTTTGTCGACTGCAAATATAATTCTGCAACAATCGTGCATTGCACCACATATACGGTAAACAAAAAGAGCATGTGAGAATTCAGAATGCAGTTGAATTCAGAATGCAATTGAATGGGAGCTAAGATAGAAAATAATTGACTTCGCTATGCCAACTTGAAGACAGAAAAAAGATATGCAAATAAAACCCAACTGAGTTCAGCTCAGCTTTTGCCCAAGTAGTGGTCAGCTAAATGACTCCTCTTTATCTTTCTGTATGTAAATGCAACAAAATCGTTTAGGATAAATGTAATATAATTTCTTTAGAAATAGCTATTCATGAGGCAATTGCAATCTTGTAGCTACTTACACCAGGAACGTAACACAAGATGTTTTAAATTCGTACGATTTGATCCTCATTCTCCATATTCCATTCCAAACGAGTGAAGTGAGAATAGTACTATCACCAACCGTGATTTTGTTTTCAAACTTTCTCAAGTTAAAAATACCGAAAACTGGTCAATGCTATGACCAAACCAGTGGCCGGGCCAGAACTCTTGGGGCAGGGGGAAAATCATAATCACTAACTAAAAGAGGGCCAAATTTATTTTAGGGCATTTATCTCTTTACAGAACGGTGCAAGTTTCAATTAAGTGCACTAACACTAAATTCTTAAAATATTTGCCCTCGTAAAAAAGAATTTGATCAAATGGGGGCAATTAGCTCAGCATAAACAAGGATATTTCAAAGAATAAAACCACTACCACACATTCAATCATAAAGTCTACACGGAATTTGCTGTAACCTTGCTCTGTGTGTGTGTGAGTGTGAAAGAGAGAGAGAGAGAGAGAGAGAGAGAGAGAGAGCGAAACCTACGGAATATTGAAGAACAAAGCCAGCAAGCAATTCCTTAGGCATAGACAGAGCACTCTTCAGGTCATCAAAAGTGAGCGTCATTCCCATACCAAGCATGGTGAGGGTAATACCAATTATGGTCCATTGGGGTTGAACCCAATTGTACGAACTCGGGCTTTTAAGTCCCAACAAGCACCCTAAAGCGACCCACACCGGAAACGCCGTCGATAATCCTTCCCCAATAGACTCCACCCAACCCCGGAAACTCTTATCGCTCACATTCCCAGCATCCAAACTGTTCGACGAATTGCCGCACCGAACAGAACATGTACTGCCCCCGATTTTCGGCCACCTTTCATGAATGTCTCTTATCGGGGCCCAAATGGGTTGAGCCAGCGATTTGTTAACATGGCAACGAGGGAATGAAGGGGAGGAAATGTTGGTGATTGTTGGAGAGTGATGCCGGCTTAGCTGGTCGGTTGTTGGGTTTGGGTGATGGCGTTGTGAACGAAATTGGCGTTCTTTTGAAAGGAGACAACTTGATTGCCGTCTTCCATTGCCAGATGAGAGTGACACAGACTGCATTCTTGATCTACGAAGCAGAAGCAGTGAGCTTTGATGGGAGAAATGGCGTTGACCGTAAAGAGACTGGAGAAAACAAAAAACTGGGTAATATTAAATACAAGGCACATTACATACAAGGCATAGCATAAGTAAATTACTTAACTACCCTCATATATATACTCCAAACCCTCATTTTTTTCACTTAGAAAAAACACTCCATCTTTGGGAGAATTTTCGCCAGATTTTTCGACGAACATATCTCCCGCTCCGGTGATTATTTAAAAGATCCCAACGGTGTAAAGGTGCGCAGTGGTGATGCTAACTGGCTCCAGAAGTTTGAAGACGATCCAATGGTTAACGAAGCGGGAATTGCACTTTTTCTGGTCCGATTTTTGCATTGCAGTTTTTTGTAATTTTTTGTCAGATTTTTCCGGCAGACATATCTCCCGATCCGGTGATTATTTGGAAGATCCCAACGATGGAAAGGTGCTCAGTGGTGATGCAAACTGATCCAGAATTTTGAAGACGATCCAACGGTTAACGAAGCGGGAATTGCACTTTTTCTGGTCCGATTTTTGCATTGCAGTTTTTTGTAATTTTTCGCCAGATTTTTCCGGGGACATATCTCCCGCTCCGGTGATTATTTGGAAGATCCCAACGGTGAAAAGGTGCGCAGTGGTGATGCGAACTGGCTCCAAAAGTTTGAAGACGATCCAACGGTTAACGAAGCGGGAATTGCTGGTGCATGGTTGGTGGCTGGCGGCGGCAGAGGAGGGTGGTGCGGTGGTGTTGGATGGTTGATTTGTGAAAGGTGGTTGGGAATGGTGGCAGAGAAGGGAAGGGTATTTTTGGCATTACTGTGCCTTGTATTTAAAATTCACCCAAAAAACTCGATTGCATTTCTCGTATTTCGAATAATCTAGTACTTCCCTAATCCCTAGCTCCCTTCTACTTTAAGGAAGTTACATTTTACTCCCCTGTACTCATATGATGTTATGTTTCCCCCCTCCTTTTTTGTGTGATTGAACTAGCAACCAACTTGACAATATTACTTTTAACACTACTCTAACTCCTTCGTTCGTTCCCCCAAAAGAAAAAGAAGTCACAGTTTGATTTGCGTGATCAACTCAATTGACCTTCGACGTTTTTAGAAGGGAAGAAAAAAAAGTCAATTTGATTTTCATAATCAACTCAATGAACTCAGCAGTAATCTCCCTCAATTTGTTCATGATCAAATTTGAGCTGGTTTTGGTGTTGTGTAATCAATTTGTTAATATCATTTTTAACTAATTCTCCTTCTGTCCCGGCACAAGTGACACCGACTTTTGAAACATGGAGATTAAGAAAAAGTAGTATATGTGTTGTAGAAAATTAAGAGAGAGAATGAGTGAAATAAACAGTAGTGTTGGTTGAATAAAATGAGTAGTAAAAAATAAAAAGAGAGAATGAGTGAGGTTAAATGGTGAGGTTGATTGAATATAATATATATTAAAACATTTCTATTTTAAGCAGTGTAGTGTCACTTATGCTGGGACGGATCGGAAAGGAAATAAGTGTCACTTGGGACAGAGGGAGTATAATTTTGGGGATAATTTAAGAAAATTGCACTTACACACTTACATTGAAAATAGCCACATTTGTTAAGAGCCTATACTATGGAGTAAAGTGTTGGTCAAAATGCAGAGCAAACTTCAGTACCGTTAGCACAATTTGGGCACACAAGCAGCACCATTCAATTATGCGATGCTTCAGTATGATTTTCTTCCCAAACAAAGAAATAGGGAGTATTCATATTAAAGTTACAAAACAAATGACATTCGTGATTAGAGCGAGATTGAAGTTGCCGACTAGAAGAAGATGAATGGAGAACGTAATGTAACACTTTTAATTTTCAGGCAAGACAGGAATTTGATAACAAATAGCAGCGCGTGGGGCACAATGAGGAAGCACTCAAAAGTCTAACGAAATGCCACATCCTTCAAATTTCATCTTTCTCCAAGAAACACCTCCATATTTGGGAGCAAACAATTTCATTATCTGCTGCAAAGATAGTAAGAGAATGATCAGTCACCAACCAGAAAAAACAGTAGTCCTACCGTCCCAAAACTAATCAACAAATAAATAAATAAAAATAAATAAATAAATGCTAAGTAATTTTCTTTTTCATTTGTCCCATAAAATAGTCATGCATGCTTTTTAAACATTGGCGAAGCCAGACAAATTTTCAAAGGGGGTCGGTCAAAATCATATCATAGTACAGATTTTACACCAAATAAAGGGGGTCGAAAGGTACACAAACTTAGTGTTTTAAATGTACCTTTCAAAATTTACAGGCACTACATGACATTTTCCTAAAATCAAGGGGGTTGAGTGCCTCGCCATTGCTTCTAAAAATAGAGTATAAACTCAAGTGATCACTCCAAAATACTCCAATGAAAGGCTCTAATGAGAATCAGTATCTCGAAAGATATGTCCAAAATGGCAAGGCAGAGAGAAAAAACAAATGAGAGGGCAAGTTAGGAATGTAAAAAAGGGGGCTTATCTTAAAAGGTTTGACTTATCTGATGTCACTCTTCTTTTGAAACGGAGAGCGTAATATTCAATCTGCAAAAAGTTCAGACATGAATGTAAATTAATCTGAATAATAACTCATACATGCAAGCAGCCGATGATCAGTTTTCACCTCATGCCTTCATTACACCATTAATGCCAGCTGATGAAAGACGACCATTAACAGAGTCGATCAGATGAAGGCATTCAGAGGAAAATACTCCCCTGTCCCAAAATAATCTTCACATTTGACTATTCAAACTTTTTTAAGGATGTGAACACTTACTTCGGGACAGATGGATTACCAAGCTAAAGACTGTTCAAATCACACTTTTTCATGGAGGTGCTCTACTCCCTCAGTCCCATTGAAAAGTTTTCATTTTGCAATTTTGGCTGTCCCATTGGAACATCCCACTTTCCAGAGAAAGAAATTTTATAATGCTCACTCCGTCCCAAAATACATGTCGTTTTTGGAGTTAATTTTTGTCTCAAAATACTTGTCGTTTTACTACCTCTGTCCCTAAATGGGTGTCCAAATTTCATTTTAAGAGAGATAACTTTGTGTACAATTTGGTGGCAAAATTCATATATAATCTTGTAATCCTCTTTACAAACATTTAGTTTTTGCAAGTATAAAGAGACCGGTGAAAACAAATTCAAAAAAAATATTTAGGGACAAAGTTATGATCAAAATGGACACTCATTTTGGGACAAAAAATTCCTGAAATTGGACACTCATTTAGGGACAGAGGGAGTACTATTTTCAAGACTATTTTGTTGTTGTATACCAATTATACACTTATTAATGATAGTGAACTATCTCTTGCACAAACATTTAATTGCTTAGGTAGTTAGATTACTTTAGGGGTATACTCCCTCCGTCCCGCCCGAAAAAGGATTTTGGTAGCTTTTTTATACTTTGACCACGTAATTTAAATAAGAAATAATTATCCTAATATAAATTTAAAAATTGTTATTGAAAGTATTATTAATTGTAATACAATAACAATGTTTATATTTTTATTTGGATTATTATATTTTCTTCAAAAGACTTGGTCAAAGTCAAGTTTACCAAAATCCTATTTCGGGTGGGACGGAGGGAGTATGAGACTTTTGTACATGCGTAAATTGTATTTCTTAAGAATTGTGCAAATGCTCAAAACGACATCTATTTTGGGACGGAGAGAGTACTAATTAAATGGGACCCCCATCTCGTACAACTATTCACTCACTATTCCCTAACCACTTTCTCTCTCCTTCATACTCATAACACCTACACTTTAAATACATTTTCCTTGATTCCCGTTCCTAAAAAGAAATGGGAGCTTTTCAATGGGATGGAGGGAGTATACAGAAAATTTTGGGGGAAACTAGTTCCTCCATAAGTTATAAAAAAATCTTGTTTTTATAGGGTTTAAGGTTTAGGATTTAAAGTTTAGGGCTTAGGGTTTAAGGTTTAGGGTATAAGGGTAATACTAATATTAAAAAGTGGACTTTTTATAACTTATGGAGAAACTAGTTTCCCCCAAAACCTACTTAGGAGTACTCCTTCCGTCCCACCTCACTTGAGACCTAAGAGGAGGGGCACAATAACTACGGAAAATAAAATAAAATAAAATAAAATAAGGAAAGTAGAAAATGAAGAGGGAGAATGCGTGGGTAAATAGTAGTGTTAGTTGAACAAATTGAGTAATGTAAAATGAAGAGAGATAATGAGTGGTGGGGTAGATTCAATATAAAATTATTAAAAATAGCTATTTTGAGGAGGTCTCAAATGAGCTGGGTCGGACCAAAATGGAAATAAGTCTCAAGTGAGCGGGGACGGAGGGAGTATATTGTAAAGAAAGTTACAAATCCAAATTATATGGGTGAAGGAAAGGGAAGGGAAATATATTGACAAGGCAATAGTATGGTCACTGTTACTTCAAGAACTAGAAGGTGCTAATTGATGTGCCTATACAAATATAGGGACAATAGTTCAAGGTCGTAATATACCAAACATCACAAAAGAAAATGAAGTAAAATATGCAATTGAATTATGAATATCCCAAAGACAAAAACTACTCCCTCTGTCCCTAAATGAATACTCCCTCTGTCTTTTTAGTTTGTTCACTTTTGGTCAACGGGAGTAAAATTTGACCAAACATTTAATATCAATCTAACAATCCAAATGAAATTTTAAAAATTATTATCGATAAATTAAATGATTATTTATCAATTACAATTTTTAGAATTTCACTAGGATGATTAGATTGACGTTAAAGTTTGGTCAAAGTTTACTCCTATTTGACCAAAAGTGAACAGACTAAAAAGACGGAGGGAGTATTCATTTTCAAGAAATTTTTGTCCCAAAATGAATGTCATTTTTAGAAAGAAAGAAAGAAAAAAAAAAAAAAAAAAAAAAAGGAACTTTGTCCTAAATGTTTTCTTACCAAAAATTTTTCTCTGGTCTCTTTTTACTTGCAAAACTAAATGTTTGGGAAGAAGATTAGAAGAAAATATATGATTCTTTCCCACTAAGTTGTATAAAATGAAGATTTCAGAATGTCCCCTAAATTGAAATGTAGACATTCACTAAATTCTAAAACTTACATTGTTTGTCCCAAAAAGTTAGGCAGGTGACACAGAAACTGTCACTACCCAAAAATGGCAAGAAAGCATTACCCAGGCTCATAGTCCAATATATCATGGTGCGGATGTAAAACTAACTCAATCCACAAGACTTATAATCAGAGCTATTAATCTAGCACTGCCTACACTTCACCATTTTCTTGTTATCCACAATTGGTACCAATGAATCATGTTCCGGCTCAGTCCAAAATGAATTAAGAATTTTGCAGTAATTAAGAGTTTTGCAGTAAATAGAGGTTGCAATTCCACATGTAATAGCAATTTAACACATCAGAATTCTAAGACAAAAGGCACATTAATTTAAACTACGAGAATAATAAATGAAATTAAGTTCATATATAATTTCGAACTTATAATTCCATACCTAGAGATGATGAACCTAAGAGATAACTAAAACTTCAAAAAAGAAAAAAGAAAAAAACGAGACCAAAGTAAAGATAGGGGGAGAAAAAAAAAGATGGTAAATACGTAAACAATTTTTCTTTTCTTGCAAAACTTGATTAAAAAATCAAGTTATAGGTATTGTTGTTGCTGCACTTCTTTGCCGTTGTTCTCATTCGCTGTTTGTCGCACTTATTTTCCTTCTTGAGAGAAATTAGGCTATCTTTGTTTCTTTTATACTCCACAAGCTATCTTTACCCCCATTTTTTCAAAAAAAAAAAAAAAAAAAAAAAAAAAAAAACTATGCAGTTTAAGTTTTTAAACATTAAAACTAAAATTACAATTGACACCCAGTTTAAAATTACACATACACCCACTACGCCTTATGACAAAGGCGGACGCGGGACGCCTCACGCCTCATGCCATAACCAAGAGTGGAGTCGCCTGGGCTGAAATGGCGTGCAACAGCCCCCCCGCAATGCCAAAAGGCCGTCGACCTATAAAGGCGCCAAAAAGGCGAGGCGGGCACTCACCTTTTACAACTATGGCAGATATTAGTATCTCGTAATTAGACCAACCCATCACACCACAAGGTCCACAACCACCCCGGCGCATACCAATGCATGAAAGAAAAAGCAGCACAAAGCTAGTGCACAGCCGTTGAGATGAAAAGAAACAAGTTACCTCTTCATATTTCTGATGCTGATGCTGATGCAAATCCATTAGCAAGGTAAGCTAATAAGGTGTCTGGTGGCTCCTGGAAACATGAAAATCTGACTGTTAGAAGAGTAGGATTGTAGGCACACATCAAGCATGTCGTGTAATTTTAATGCGAATAAAAAGTTCGAGCATGATTGTAAAGCAGAAGATTAGACGCATAGGACCCCTTATAAGTTTGATCAGCTCGCAATCTACAGGATTCACGGTAACTAATGAATTCAAATTATTGTGTCCTTAAATATGGGAATACGATAACCCAGCTATACAATTACCTAGCAATGAACGTGCAAGCCCTTAAGTCCAAGCATACTGAAGGCTCCAGATGACAAAGGCTCATAATAAGTTGCATACTCAATTATTGCCTATGCCATTCGAGTTCCAAGATTAGCAATGCCTAAATATATTCCTCAATCAGCTGAGTTTTAGCCTCATGAATCTAGTCTTTCAGCTTCCCTTCTGTTAAAGACACATCAATAGCTAAATTACGAGTTAACGCTCAATGAATGCCCTGAATGTACAATCAATACTTACCAAAAGAAGTCTTCCTTACAAAGAGAGCCACTTATGACTTATGAGCATATAGTCTATATAACCTAACAAGCATGTTCTCTCAGATTATCTGCTACGGTTTTTACAACACATGAATCTCAAAACATGCATTTCATACTTAAATCTTGATAAGTTATTTCTAAGCTACATACGCTGGAGAAGTGCACTTCTACGAAACAAGTATGCAGTCAAGGTACTACCTCGTTACAGTCATATTTATGTCCTACAAAGGGGTTTGAGTGATAATAGTTGCAATTTCAACATCACAGAACACTTTTCCACTCAAGCAAAAACAAACTGAGCCCCACTCTAGCTTCCATGAGTAGCATCAATCCTTAGACTCTTCAAACATGGACACGACAAGTGTTAATACGAAGAGAAGCCATTTACCCTATATTGTAACACCCAATCTCCCTCTGAATTCACCCAATATATATAGCAACAAATTCCTATTGACAAGTCTCAAAGCTGTAAACAAACAAACACCTTCCACCGACCACCAAAATCAGGCTCTAGACTCCCTCAAAGACCATTCCTCTTACTACAATGTGACAGCAATGGCATAAAAGGTAATGCGTTTCCCAGAATATCAATTTCTATGGCAGAGATAAATCCGAGGCATCTCGAAACAAGAATTTTTTTCAAGAAACGAAGATCAAAATAGGTGCTTATCCAAAGAAGAAAATTATATTCTTCAGTAACTCTACACATACTAACTTGATACTCTATAACATTCCCCCTAGTTCTCAAACTACTGATAGTCATCGAAACTTCAATGAAAACACACCACATAGGGACTTGAAAAGTCACCTGAATTGCAAAAGATAGAAATCGGTGGCACATAAGCTTAACAAGTAGCATTTCAAGGAAAGTCAAACATACCAAGACTCTAGCAACTTACTATAATACGACTATAAGTTAAAGCTTATCGATCTCTTATGCCCTATGCATAATAATCTCTTATGCCCTATGCATAATAAAGCTGATATCAGAACATTCGCCTCGGTAGTATCTAGAGCACGCGAATTTAAATCTTACTAATGAAAGCTACAAAATATAAACAATCAGAATTAGCATTCATAAACAGAACCAATCGTGTCATCAAATAACATATACAGATGCATGCATAGTATTGACACAAACTATCTACCACCAAAGGGTCATAAATAATACTCCCTCCATCCAAAAATAATCATCCGACTCTTTTGCTATTAATACAAAGGTACTTTGAGCACTAACTTCACGATAATTTATTATCCTAATGAAAATTCGAAACCTGTTATCGAAACACTATTATAAATACTATCAATAACAATTTTTGATGTTCATAAAGATAAATAATTAACCTAAGATTATTGCTCAAAGTACCTTCGTATCAACAAGAAAAAAAAAAGAGTAGGATGATCATTTCAGAACGGAGGGAGTATTCAAAAAAGCAATCTAGATTCAAAGCAATCTAGATTCCACAGAATGCTTTTACTGATAACATCCCAGTCGAATTTATAGATGTATCCGTTGAGGTATGATATGTTTTATTAACTTCAAAATAGATGTGTGGCAAACCAGGTTCCATAAAGACTACTTTACCAATAAGAAACATGGCCTCCAGTAGACGTGACCATTTTTCAACCGTAACCGGCTAACCGCCGGTTTTTAAACCGGCCATAACCGGCCAACCGCCAACCGTTTCAACCGTCAACCGTCGGTTACACGGTTCAGTTAAGGTTAGGCCATTTAGTAACCGGTTAACCGCCGGTTATAACCGGGAAGCTAACCGTCTATATTAACCGTCAGTTTCCAAACATATTTGAGTTAGTTTTCAGAATTACAGTTAGTTTTTAAACAATTTCTGTTAGTTTTCTAACAAAATTAGTGTTTTCCTTCATTTTCTGTCAGTTTTTTGATGATTTTCAGTTAGTTTTCTAACAAAAACTGCTAAAAAAATGTTTTTTCTTTAAAAAAAAATCACATAACCGGATTAACCGGTTAACCGTAACCGGACATCACGGTTAGCCGGTTAGGTTACGGTTAGAACTTAACGGATTTCCTAACCGGCGGTTATAACCGGATGGTCACGTCTAGCCTCCAGCATATAATCCCCGATAATATGTATGCAAAATTTGGTTGGATACGGTCCACGAACTAGAAGGTTGCAAAAGGCGTAGTTCATTGTTGATCCTGATATATAGAGACGATGTATAAACTCAAGCCAAAATAAATGATGGAAAAACGAAGGCTACTAAATACTATTCTAAGACAGTTTATCCACACCAACTACAAACAAAACTAACAAAGCTTTCTTGAGCCAAGAACTTCAACCAATGACGGTAAACAAAACCTTAATTACATAAAATGAAAACTATATTGGCACCAACTGCAACCATCTAGACTACTTAAGAGACGAAAAGAGATTTTAACTAGGTTTTCATAAAACTCAAATCATCGTAGAAGACAACAATTATCTTACATGCCCATAAAAAAAAATATCACTTACTTGACCGAGAAACTCATGTGGGTCCATCTCATCATATCTTCCAGGAACCAGCATGCCTATTGTGAATCAAAAGAGCCGAACCCATTCCCTTGATTAGCCGTGACTGATGATCAATCCACTTTCTCAAACATCACTAGCAACAATGAATGGTAACTTGCCAAAGCTCTTGTACTCGTACATGGGAAACATAATTGACCAGAATCCAGTGGGAAAAATGAAAGATCCCTTAGCGACAATCTTAGGCATGGAGAGGAGGGGGAAGGAGGGAGGGGGGCAAGGGGAAGGGGGAGAGAGACAGGGAATAGAAGTTAATTAATTATTATTTTAGAAGAAATATTTGGAGCACCCAGCGGGTTCCCTATTTTTCTATCACTAATTGAATCTGATGTCATTCGGTGTATATGAAGGAGGTCACTTGGCACTGATTTAAGGAAATATTGACTTAACAAGGTACAAAATTTCTAGAGTAAACCATCTACGGGAGCGACAATCCATCCCACCACTCCTTTCATGTAGCACAGAGTGATACAGAAACGAGAAAAACAACAAAAACAGCAACAACAAAAACAAAAGGCAAAATAATAATAATAATAACAATTAATAATAATAAATAAATAAATAATAGCAGTAGTAGTAGTAATAAAACGTATAAATGAATAATAATCATTTTTCCAAAACTGTGACATTACGGAAAAAACTATTTTCACTTGTTACCTAATGCTTGAGGTCTTGTTACCTTCTTGAACCGTGGGGTTTGAACGGTCTCTCACCCAAAAGTACTACTATACACACAAACACATACGCACTAAAAGGCAAGCGTAGCTCAATGGTGGAGCCTTGTGCGCTCGCCTGGTCCTTTTTCCTAAGCCAAACTTCAATCCGCTGTTACAGAAACTGATAGCTGTCGAAAAATTCACTTGATATTCAACTGACAACACTTTTAACCCTCAACATACCATAAATCACATAGGCAAATAGGAACCATAAACCAATACTCCCTCCGTCCCGCTCGAATTAGGATTCTTGGTCAAGTAATTTATACTTTGACCAACGATTTGAAGAAAAATAATTATCTTAATGAAAATCTAAAAAATAGTTATTTAGCTTATTATTAATAGTGATACAATAACAATTTTAATTTTTTATTAGCATCATTATTTTTCTTCAAATTATTGGTCAAAGTACAAATTGCTTGACCAAGAATCCTAATTCGAGCGGGACGGAGGGAGTATGTCTCAACCTCACCTAACTTGCTGCAACCATCCATCTTCAACAAAATTATAGCCCGATACAAGGTTGCAAACCCTGTGTAAACTACATATACGAACCAAAAAAGCTCGCAAAATAATCATAATCTAGAAAGAGACGAGACTCAATGAAACAATGACAAAGTAACTTAACAATTAAGTTCAAGATTATAAATGACTAAGATCTAACAAGGAGTCCCTTCAAGTGCTGATAAAAGAAATTTGCTACCTAAAAAGCGCCACTTACTACTACTAACATGAACCTACAGTAAATCATGACCATAAACTAATCTGTAATAGAACACCAACAGAGTACTGACAAAATACAAATTATAAACAAATTAGGCGCGATAAAAACTCACCGGTCACACCACAGAAAGGAAGGAGATAAGATCCAACTGCATTTAGCGTTGTCCAAAATGACTAGTAGTTATGTCACCCTCATTCCTAAGCTAACAATAATACAAAATGAGCATATGGCATGCTGATCACACAAACAAAAAGTAAGAAAAAGTAACAATGCGGTAATGCAGGCCAGCTGCGACAACTTTCCTGAGTCATGGAGTAACCACAACTAGTGGCTTAGAAGTAATTATGGTTAACGACATTGCGGATGCATTTAAATCGAGCGCTAAACTTAAAACTTATCATTCTCCGGATTGGGGGGGTGGCTACAAAAAAAATGAACAGGAGAGAAAAGCTAGAGAAAGAGGTCGGTGTACAATCTTGAACCAGTAAAAAACAAGCAAAGCCTAGAAACTCTTAATACAGATGATTGATTGGGACTATGCAAATCTCCCTATGAAAAGAAACTAGAACGTTTTGATACTCGTGTATAGAAGATGGCTGTACACAAAATTACTCTGCAACAGAATACTGTAGTCATCAAGGAGAGCATGCTATTATAACAAACCGTCACACAAATGCCCTGCAAATATACAAAGAAGACTATAGCCTTATTTGGGTAAAAAGAGAATGAAGATACAGCCATAGCCCCAAGAAACTACAGAAGTCAAGTAAGACCAACACCCAAAAGGACCAGCAAAAGTTAAACCCGGAAATAACCTAGAATAACAAGATTAAGACTAACAAAAACAATCCTGTTGAAGAAGGAAAATATTAAGGCCATTTCCAAAAGAAGTACTTCATTTCCAACTTCAATCTTAGTGCCATTCAGCCTGCCATTGATCCTGATTCCTGAACGCATCACCAGTCACCAACATGGTATAGGGGTCACTCTCCAACTCGCAAGGCCTACCATCGGGATATGACCCAACCACAATGCATAGAAATGGTTGACATGACCAAATAACCTTTGAAGTTAAAAAAGCAAGAAACCAACATTTCATTTGCCGCAATTAATAGAGGAAAAACTAACAGTTACTCTGCCACCCAAGTACGCAACCATGGATCATTAAGTGAATCACTGCTTTTCTCATCCTAGTAAACTTGATTTACTCACTTCTGGAAAAAAAATCATGGTCCGAACGCACAATCCAACGATGGAAACAGCGAGATGAATTCCCCATTAAGTGACAACTTAGTCCAGTCACACAGCCCTCAATGGAGAACAACCTATAGCCTCACCACAAATTAACACAACAGTACTTCATCCAATTATCAACATAATCGCATGTATAGATGACCTTTCATCTTTGCAAGGGTATATTTTTTGTTTTCCATTTGGCACGTGCCTCCTTTGCAGCTCCATACTCAAACATTAGCATTATTCAAATGCATTTCATATCCAAAAGAAAGATCTTTTTCACACATGGACATTATTGACAAAGAAACCCTATTACCAAAAGATACTCCAAGTAAATAATGCAAGTTGCATGAGCTGAACTGTACAGCATTAAAAAAAGGTCTCAGCATGACTGCGCACCTTCTTACATAATTACGGAGTAAGTGAGCAATTCACAATGTAACATGTAGCATCTGCTTCATCTCACAACGATTGCAGTGCAATAATGAAAATTCCAAGCAAACATGTTAATAATATATCAACATATAACACACATATATTTGCATAAGAAAAACCAAATAAACATAAGCCACAGAGAGCTAATAGGAACTGTCACAATTACTGCAGGGACTACAAACTCCATAATAACATAGCATGTCTTTTGAAATGTCTATCAGAAGATAACATTTTAACAAACCTAAGATTCAACTTGAAGTACCATAGCTCAGGCAAGGAGGTAATAGCCTAGAGTGAACTAGTCTATCTGTGTCCTTGAGACCGTTGCATGTCATAAGCACCCCAAGCACCAGGTCCAGGTCCATACTGAGGAAATCCTTCTCCGCCAGGTTGCATTCCCTGCTGAAAGAAAAAAAAACAATCTCATTCAACAGTTAAACAAATGAAAGACAGATAATAGTAATCACACAACAGTGTTAGCAGGATATCTATAAAAAGAGAAAAATAACTGAACAAAAACGTACAGGATTGATTGGATTCATTGTGTTTTGGCCATAACCAGCAGGATAAGGATTCCCTGCATAAGTGCCTTCAGGATTGCCATAATTTCCATTGTAACCTGTGTCCCATTGGCAAACAATGACTTATAATCAAAAACATGGAGATGAAGTGAAAAACAACAGCAATAACACTCTAATTTCATTGGAGAAAGAAAAGGAAATTTTCACAAACTCAAAAATGTATACTTAGGAGCAACTGCAAAGCCACAATAAGAAAGGCAATCTGTAAATCAAGAGTACGATGAGTAAACACATCACTATGACTTCTTATAGAGAACTTCTGCAGATGTTTTTTTTACATATTTATCATGTTTCTATGGTTTTGCTTGGCAAGTCGGTTGTCTACAATTTAATGATGCCTTTTAGTTGCGAACTGAAAATTCCTTAATGGACTTCAATCTTCTCTTTGTTCTCTAATTTTGATATAATGCTTTGCAAGACCTCGTCTATACCCCCTACACTATAAATTCTAAAACACTAGTACATTTAACAATTTCAAAACAATTTTTCTATTTTCAGTTCCAAAGTTTATGCTATGTCACTGACAAAAAGTTTAAAAGTAAAGTGCTTTCTTACATTAGGTGATTGTTTCCAACATAATTATTCTATTATTCTAAAAGGTCAAACAACCATAATGGCATAAATAGTTTTTCTTGCCTTGAATTTAACAAATTAATCCAAATATTTGAAAAACATAGAAAGATTATAGAAAATAGCCTAGCCTATTCCACCAGTCCAACTACAGTTTAATCTTCACTGTAATTTAAAGAAAATGCTATAGGCAAAAAACAGGCATGTGTGCATCAACTAATAAACATCTATATTTTGAGGCAGCGTGACAACTAATAAAATGTCCCAGACTAACATAGATTGTTTTCATAAATGAGATAAACTTGCATCTGCATCCACTCTCCATTTTCTACTGGCATGAGTTATTTTAAACCTTCTGTTTCTTTTATTTTCTTCATTGTGGTTTTGGCAGTTCTTGTTGATGTTGGTTCTATATTCCACTTTTTCCTACATTCTACTTCCGTGATAATTTAGGTCTTCTGTTTCTCTTCTTCTTTTGTTGTTTTTGGCGGTGGTGATGGCAGAACATACATGTAAATCTCATCGAACTTCTAAAACCAAACCATACATTCATAGCATCCAACAATGAAGGAAGTACCCACCTGGATTCGGATTCCCAACTGTTGCAGCAGCACGGGTCCTTTTCTCTGCATCGGCACGTAGTTTTTCCAGCTCCCGGGCCATTGAGATCAAGTTCTTCTCCATCGCTTGACCATGCTCATAGTTCTCAGCGTGCCCCTTCTTCTGGTGCTCGATAGCCGCCCTTTTGCCAAGAAAGTTTTTGTTCATTTAGTAAAATTCAGATGAAGTAGCAGTAATTTAGAACAACTGAAAATTGCATAATCCTCAATGTGGGGATGTGTGCATGTGATTTGAAGAGATGGAGATAGTACAACTCCAAATAGAGAGCGCAGAGTTAAGAAAACAGGCACTCTGAAATTTAAAGGACGCATTAAGAAAGCTGAAAGAGCATAAAGCTACATAAAAGTTCTCCAAAAAACAATGGATTTTGATAAGTTGAAGTGGTACAGAATTATTAGATATCATGACTTCAAACTTCAAACTTCAAACAATATAAAATACTTTATCAAGCTTAATGCAGAAATGTGCAGTATTACCTAACACGCTGCACTTCCTGTCTCAGAGCCTCAATTTCTGCCTTCACCGCTGGAGTCTGCTGCAACTCAGCATTAGCTCTGGCAATATCTTGAGTCAAGGCTTGGGATTGAGCTGCAAGTGCTTGCCTTTCTGCAGTTAACTCCTTTGTATCAGTGCGCAACTGCATAAGCTCAGCCCCCATCGCTTCCACCCCATGAAGATCAGCTTCCAGTTTAGCTGACTTGTCATACAACTCCCTCATCTGCATATCCTTTTCCATGAAGAAAGAACGAGCAAAGCGATCTGTTTGCTGAAGTTCATGCTGCACAGCTTCTAGCTCCTGCTTAAGTGCTACGTGAGTTGCAGCGAACCTCTGATTATCAGCCAAAAGAACTTGAATATCCTGATGTTGAATTGCAAGACGCTCTTCAATAATAGCTGGGTGAGGAGGAGGGTGTTGTCTAGAACCCATCCCAAACTGTGATTCCCTCAGTTCCTCGAGCAACGCAGGATGGGGCATTGGACCAAGGTTTCTACCAAACGGAGGCTCATGAACAGGTGCCAACCCATGATGAGGAGGGGCCAACCCGGGATGAGGGGCACCTTTCATTGGGAATGGAGGTCCACGATTTCTTCCAGACATTGTTCCGAGTATATTAAAAAAATGTAAATTTCTCACTTAATCAATGAACCTGAAGATATGAAAATGAACAACGTAAAAAAATCGAACTAAGCCCTCAAAATAAAAGCATCTAATACTCAAAGTCAACATGCAATCAAATCACCAATAACAATGTAATTGTATTTGTAATGCAATCAGTTTAATCCCACGACGAGTTGAAATTTGAAATTCCTTTCAGTTACAACTTTCTACAAGTTACAATTGAAGCTTCTCTTCAGATGAATAGTTTCTTAAGAAAAGCAATGATTTGTTACCCAAATGTAAAGAGTCTGCACGGAAACAAGGTGGTGTGGGACGCGAACACGGTGGTGTGGGACACATCAACCTCCAAAGATACTAGGACCCATCCATATACAGCATAATTCGTGTATGTATGTATATATACACCCACACACACACATATTTATATATTTACTGAACCACTGATATACGAAAGCATGAAAGTAATGTTCTATCTATCTTTTTCTACATATTACTCCCTTTGTGCCAAAGAAGACAAAGGTCACACTTTATGTTTTGGTTGACAAGGTACCCCCACCCACCCAAAAAAAAAATCATTTGAAATTTAGACTTCTTAAGCAATTTCTCCATTTCCTACATGGTCATCTCACTTGTCGTCTCTGCATTGCCCTCCTATAAATTTACTTCAAGATGCTATCTGTTATTAGAATTTAGAGCCTTCCACTAGAAGACTTTGGGAAGACCACCTAAGTTTATACTCTATGTTTTAGAAGTATGATTCGTTTCTTGTGACAAAAGGAAAGGAAACTGTGACTCAATATTTTGAGACAAAGATTTCATTGGATCATAAGATGAAGCTAGAAACTTTCATTCCTTCCTTTGGATTTTTTTGGAGATTCTCTTTGAAGTAAATAATTTGGAGAAAAAAAGAAGCAATGAATCTCTTTTGGTATGTACGGAATACATAATTTAGAGAAATTCAAAGAAGCTATAGAAAAATGACAAAAAGTTCTAACTTATCAAATGGAACTAGTTTTTTTGGGTGGGATGGTGCATAAATATGGAATACTAACCAAATATTCAAGTAAACAGGGTAAGTTACAAAAAGCAATATCCTACCGTGCCACTCGCATTTTAATAATATTCCAATTTTGTGTTTTGAACATATCAACGCACATTCCTAAATTGCAAAAGCAATATCCTACTACCATACTTGTCAAAGGCGTCGCCCGCCTCGCCTTTTTGGGCGCCTCGGAGGTTTCTCGCCTCAGAAATTCAAGGCAGGCGGACGACAGCCTTTCTTCACCGGGCGTCGCCTTTTTGACTAAGGCGCGAGGCGAGGCAGGCGTCGCCTTGTTGTCAAGGCGTACAAGGGTTAATTTTAGTTAACCTACGTCGTTTTGAGTGAAGCCGGTAGGTTTTCCAAATGCCCTAGCTTCGAAATCGACAACAATCAAAGGCGAAGAGAAGAGAATTGAAGGGTTAAGGTCGCGACCTGAAGGCGACGCACCCTTCCACCTCTCCGACTAGCGACGGCGACCAGCTGACGGCGACGGCGAAGGCGACTGCGACGGAGAAGGCGACGTGCGACCGTGCGACGCGAGAATCAGGTGATTTTTGTCTCGAATTTTCAAATTGTTTACACGATTTCTTGATTTTTTTTGTTCTGTTTCCAATTTTATGTTTCTCCCCTGTCTCGAATTTTCAAATTGTACACGATTTGTTGATTTGTTTTGTTCTGTTTCCAATTTTATGTTTATCCCCTGTTGGTCCTTGCTTTTATGGTTTTAATTTTTTAAACTTGTTTTTTTGGCTTGTTTCAGATAGAGTACTCACAATTTTTATTGCACTTTCTAAAACTTGTAGTATGGTACTTGTTTTGGTTGATTTGAACCATTGAACGTCGCATTCATGCGCCTTTTGTCTAGAAACTTCATGTTTATTTCACTTTCTCAAGTTCATAACATGTTTTAAGCTTTGTGTATATGTTACATACATATTGATATTTTTTTCTATTTTTTAACTATTTTTTTTCTGTTTTTTTAGGTTTTTGGTCGCCTTTTTGCCGCCCGCCTCTCGCCTCGCCTTTCGCCTTGTTCAGGTACGTCTCGCCCGCCTCTCGCCTTTCGCCTTTGACAAGTATGCCTACTACCAGCAAATTAAATTAACCAAGTAATATGTGCCAATAAGAATGTACTAAAAACTAGTCGATACAGTTGCTTCTTTTAAATTTATCATGTCATCCCCAACTCATGATCAGTAGCTCTCGCAACATCTACTACACTTGCACCAATATAACTGAACTAGATTCCCCACTGACTAAAAGTTACTCGGTATGCAAACAAAGAGAACAACCATCAGGTAGCCCATGAAGCAACCCCCCCCCCCCCCCCAAAAAAAAAAAAAAAAAAAATCACAATACATACATACTCCTGATCACCAAAACTGTCAAAACTAAACAAAAACATGTAGCCAATAACTCCAAGAAATCAACAGGTAGCCATGATCAGGTGTCCTTATTTATCATATGTACAATATCTCAAAACATTTATAATATTATTATACCTTCACAAATTGATGAACCTAACCCACAATACTATGAAGATCCACGTATATAAGCCTAGGTAATCGAAAAACAAATGAAGAATCGAATCAACTTGCTGCAAAATTTAAAGTGACATCGGAGTACGATTGAACCCTAATGCTGATGAATATAGTAGCTGAAAAAAAATGCATATGAAAACCTAAAACAACGGGGATCGGAATTTAGAGAAAAAAATTACCTTTACAAAAAAGTGGAAACCCCTGAGCCGAGGTAGAGGAGGTCCGCCGGAGGGTTTCGTAGAAGTGAAAGCAGGGTTGGCTGGACGGAGAGTCCTTGCTAGATACTCGGATGGCGTAGGATTTGACCCGACCCGAACTATTTTTTTTATGGTGTGCCCCAATGGCGCCAAGCTGGGCCTCTCGTGGCCCAAATTTTGAGATTATTTGAATATCCATTTTTAGATATTTTTTTAAAAAAAATATATGTATATATTTTTTTTATGAAGTCACTCTTACGAAAAACATGTTTTACACTAATAGATGTATAAAACATGTTTTAGATTAAGAGATTATATTTTACATCAAGGGATGAAAACAGGTTTTACACTAAATCGAGTGTAAAACAAGATTTTCTCGAGATTTTCATTTTTTTATGAAAAACGTTGTCTCTCTATATATATTTTTATCAAATTTTTTTTGTTAGTTACTTTATATTTTATTTCTGTAACTAAGTGTTTAGAAATTCTCAAATTAGATGATAAGAATATTTATGTATCTTTATCATGCAGTTTAAAGTGTTCAAATTTGTTCTAACATTTGTTGTTTTGTTAGCTAGACATTTTAATCATTAATAGTATTTTTTACTAAATATACTTTTATTTATCATTATTCAGTTGTCATTATAAAATAATTTAATATCTTAAGTAATTAAATTATTTAAAGTAAATTTAATTTTATTTGATACTCTTTCCGTCTTTTTAGTCTGTTCACTTTTTGTAACTTTGAGTGTCTCAGGGCATCTCCAATGGTGGGTATCAAAATCAAATTTTGATACCCACCCCAAAGAGCTAGTATCTCCAATGCATAAATATGTAGGTATCAAAATTTGAGAAGGAGTTAGGAAAGGTACTATATTTGGTACCCACCTTAACTCTTCTTCTTGGAGTGAAGTCAACCGCGCGTGGAGCATTGAAGAAGGAACAATATGGGAAACAAAACTGTCAGGTGGTGTTCCCACAAGCATAAATTCACTTTTTTTTTTTTTTTTTTTTTTTTATAATCCGTAGTGACTTTTCACTGTTTGTTTTTTTTTTTCTTTCTTTTTTTTCCATGCTATTAAAATACTCACCCCGTCCCACCCGAAATAGGATTTTAGTAAACTTGATTTTACTTTGTATTACAATTAATAATATTTTCAATAATAATTTTTAAATTTATTTTAGGATAATTATTTTATTTAAATTACATGGTCAAAGTATAAAACTACCAAAATCTTATTTCATGCGGGGCAGAGGGAGTAGATTGTTTCTCTTTCTTATTCATGCTATATCTATTCTTTTTATATATATATATATATATTTATATAAAATTGACAACCCGTGAGTTTATCTTGTTTTTGTTTTTTTGTTTTTTCCTAACTTTTGCAACCCGTGAGTTTTGTTTTTGTTTTTTTTGTTTTTTCCTAACTTTTGCAACCCGTGAGTATATCTGTTTTAGTTTTCTCAGATATATATCACTACACTATCTTCTACAATTTTGCAAAAAACATTTGCAAAGTTTTTCTTTAACCTTCTGTCAACCAATGGCACCCAAGCCAAGATCTGAAGGTTGGAAATAAGTGAGACGAGGATCTTTGTCGAGCTCGTTTAATTTATGGAAGTGATCCTGAAATCGGTATCAATCAAAGAGAATCGACTATGTGGGCACAAACTCATGCTCACTTCGACGCAAATCGCCTAGCAGGAGGAGTTTATCGCGATAAAAAAAGCTGTGAAAATCGATGGAAAAAAATTAGTAAAGAGTGTATGGCATATGGCGCTGCTTTAAGAGCGGCAGATCTTGCTCATTCAAGTGGTCAAAACCGCACAGATATGGTAATTTGCTCAGACACTCGTAATATTTATTTATTCTATTCTTTTATTTACATAAAAAAATTGATTTCAGATACTTTTAGCAGAGTCATATTATTTAATGTTACTAAGAAACCTTTCAAGTTTCAACACTGTTAGGCTATACTGAAAGATGAGCCAAAATTTCAAAATCCGCCAGCATCTGAAAGTGTAACTAGTCTTGATGTGAGGATACACCTGGGGATACACCTGGATCTGAAGGCGGAGCTAGCTCTTCTAGGCCTATAGGACAAAAAGCAGCAAAAGGCGCAAGGAGAAAGAAGGATTTACCATCAGAAAGAGATAAGCAACTAGAAGAATATATGAATTGGGCAAAAGCCCAAGATATTGAAGCGACAAGAAATAGGCAAGAGAATATTGAAGCAGCTGAAGCAGCTGAGCAACGTGCCGCTGATGATCGTACAATGCAAGTTGATCCTAACATATTCACTCCCAACAAAAGATTGTACTGGGAAAGGAGGCAAAAAATTATAATGGATCGTGAAATGCCTGATGCGTTTTCTACTCCACCACCAGAACGAAGTTCAAGAGCTGCTAGAAATCTTAATAATGATGGTACGATGATGAATTTAATCTTAATGATTAGTAATGTTTTAGTTTATTTTTCATTTATGTACTTTTGATTGTCTTTATTTTTTCTTTTGAGTTGTGATTTTTTTTTTTTTTTTTTTTTTTTGTATTTTTATTATCATGTTGTTTCATTTTACATAAATAAAAATATGTTCAAAAATTATAACTCCATCAAGAGTCAACTTGGAACTCTAGACAAAGGATATGCATTTCATTAAAAGAGAAATTAATTCATAAATCAATAAAAGAAAATACAAGCTTTCTAAACCCGCATATTCCATAAATGTTGCACTAAGTCTTTTTTCAGACTTCTTGATATGACTGGGTACTTCAAGTGTGATATCTTTCCATGAATCCCTCATTTCCGGATTCCATCCCGTTCCACATCTGTTTCCATCGAAGGTCTTTCATAAATTCGTGCCTTAGCTGAACGGGTCGGTATCTCATCTGGATCAAATGATACTGCTTCATTTTCCTCACGTTCATCCTCGACTATCATGTTATGCAATATAACACAAGCCATCATTATGTAATAAAGATCTGTTCTGTCCCAACCACGTGCAGGTCCTCGAACAATGGCCCAACGAGCTTGTAAAATACCAAAAGCTCTCTCAACGTCCTTTCGATATGCCTCTTGCATCTTAGCAAAATATTGGTGCTCAGGAGTAGCCGGCCTAGATATAGTCTTAATAAAACCAGCCCACTGAGGGTATATACCATCAACTAAATAGTAGCCGGTACCATATTGTTTTCCATTTACTTCATAGGAAACTTGATGATTTAAACCCATGCATACATCATTAAACAACCGTGACTTTGCAAGGACATTTAGATCATTCAGAGATCCCGGAAGTCCAAAAAAAGCATGCCATATCCAAGTGTCGTAAGAAGCCACCGCTTCGAGAATGATGGTTGCCCGTCCTTTGTAGCCTGTAAATTGTCCCTCCCATCTTTTGGGCAAGCATTCCACCTCCAATGCATGCAATCAAGGCTGCCCATCATTCCAGGAAACCCTCTTTCTTCAGCTTTAGCCAACAACCGGTGCAAGTCTGCTGGTGTTGGACGACGGAGATATTCTTCCCCATAACATTAACAATTGCTCGAGTAAACAACTTTAGGATCTCTATACCTGTTGATTCGGATATCCCCCATGTATCATCGAATAGTTCTGCAACAGTGCCATATGCAAGTTGTCTAATAGCACACGCCACCTTCTGCATCGTGGAAAATCCGGGTCGACCGAGAGCGTCACATTTTTGAATGAAATAACCATTGTGGTTGGCAACGTCACACATTATCTTTTCAAAGACATGTTTGTGCATTCTGAAACGACGTCGGAATGTATCTGGCGTATACATACAAGGATTTGCAAAGTATTGCTCATGTAAAAGTGCATCCGCACTCTCTCTATGACGATGGATATATTTCCGACCGTCCACCGAACCACCCCATTGGGACGATTCTTCCTCTTCTTGAATTGCATGAGTAGCGGTGATTAGAGTGATCGTTTTGCCAGAACGACGACGCCTATCATCATCGTCTTTATCACCCTTCGCCAACAATTTTCGTAGGAAGCTCATCAGAAATTGAAAATAAGAGAATAGTTTTTGTGATCTTGAGAATGGTAGTGAAAACATATGAGCTGAGCTACTTTATTTATAGGATGATAAAGTTATTTTGATAAGATTTGTGATAATAATTTTATCTGTATTGTAATCTACTGAACGAATGAGAATAAGCCACGTGTTAAGTGATAAGATATTTTATTTTTAAATTTAAATTCAATTATCATCTTATCATATGTAATCTACCAAACGAATGAGAACAAGCCACGTGTTAAGTGATAAGATATTTTATTTTTAAATTTAAATTCAATTATCATCTTATCATATGTAATCTACTAAACTAATGAGAACAAGCCACGTGTTAATTTATATATTTTTTTAAATTAATAATTATAATTATTAATTAAATTATTCATATTTAATTAAATATCTAATTAATAAAAATATTTAAATATAAATAAATAACATACAAAAATCAAATATGATTTTGATACCTTTACTTAACTCTTCCCATTGGAGATAAACATTTGGTACCCAATGAATAGTGTTCTAAAGGTACCAAAATTTGATTTTGGTACATTTGGTTAACTCTCCCCATTGGAGTTGCCCTCATTTGATAGTTCACAACCCAAAAAAAAAAAAGTTTATAATCCTCCGTCCCATTTTAAGAGTAAAATTTCTTAAAAGGGCGTCCTATTTTAAGAGTCAAAATCCAAAAATGGAAAGTGGGTCATACATGTCATACTCACAACAATCATCCACTAACTCTTCTCTACCCAACTTTCTCTCTCGTACCCAACTATCAACACTCACAACACATCACAACAATCATCCACTAACTCTTCTCTACCCAACTTTCTCTCTCCTACCCAACTATCAACACTCACAACACATCGCATTTTTCTTAATTCTTGAACTCACTCATTTTTGACTTTAAAATGGACGGAGGGAGTATTATTCTTTATTCAATGGGACTCATTTGTTTGTCATACTCACAAACAACTATTCCAACCCCACTCGCATATCACATCACACTTTTCATACTCACAACAACACCCACTCAACTATTAATATATAATATTTTTTCTTAAAACTTGTGCGTTAGTTAAAGTGTGAACAAATTAAAAAAAAACGAAGGGAGTATGCATTAATTATATTTTTTTAATATTTTAAATATTTTGAGACGGAGGAAAAAGTAAGCGGAAGAATATTCCAAAAATAGGGTAATAGTAGCTTGATGCCATTTTAAAGTTCTTGCATGAAAAATAGGAGACAGACCATCCCGTGAGAGGAGAGGACATTTTGACCGAAGCCAATCGGTGTGTAATCAATTTCCAACGGCTAATAGAGTATGGCCCACAAACTAATCAGCCCAAATCCCAATCCAATCCAATCCCCAACTGTCGGTGAATTTCACATGAAATTCAACAACTCCATAATTCAAATCCATATTTTCTCAAACTAGACAGGCAAACAATTCCTCAGCCACCCTAAAGCTAGTCCATTTTTTACTCATAGTCTAATGGAAGCTTTATGGAAGCTAGAAGATAAATGGAAGCTATCAACTCAAGAAGCAGTACTCTTATGTACAATCACAGCTTCTCTAGTTATCGGGATATGTACCGCCACGATTGTACGTAAGAGGGTCAAGAGAAACCGAGTCGCGAACCAAGACGGAGGCAGCTCGGTTGAACCCTCTGAGGGTTCGTGGTCCGAGCCACGGGGGTTCAAATGGGGTTTGGTAAAGAAGGTTTTGATGGGGTCGGTTCGATGGAGCAAGGCTAGTAAGTGGGAGGAGAAGTTGAGCCAGAGTAGGAAAGAGCAGCCTATGCCATTGCTTGTGAGTCATAATTCGGTGTCACCGGTTTGGCAGAGGCCGATACTTATGGGGGAGAAATGCGAGTTGCCTAGATATAGCGGGCTTATACTTTATGACGAGCAAGGGCAGCCGCTCGATCATCATGGTCATGCTCAATCCACCGTCGATCATCATCATCAGGCAAGTCGTGTTTTGTCAACGGTTGCTGATCCACTTTTGCCATTCATGTTATTGTACTAACATATCTGATACTTTATGTGTTTGGGGTTTGCAGGAGGATCAAATGGTGAAAGCTACTCTGAGGGATTTGCTGTAGTTTGTTTTTGTTTACTTCAGTTGTATAAAGAACAGTGTGGTTTTGCTACAGGGGCAGTATTGGCAATTATTTGCACCTGCAATAACTGTAAAAATTGTTGAAATAGAAATCTCTGCAAATTTTATTTAGTGTTTTTTGGTCATAACTCATAAACCATAATCAATGGCCACATATAATTTCGAGCCCGAGAAAGACTTGTCAGCTTTTGTGGGGCCGATCAAACACTATCTCAAGCAAATCAATGGCCACAGAGAACCTCACGCGTTAGACATACTTGTCAGCTTTCTGCGCCCGCCAAGCATAATCTCAAGTAAATCAATCTCACCCGCAAACATGCCAGAAAACTTTGTTAGCCAAACAGATTTGGATTCTTACTAAATAACTTTTCCAAATGAAATAACAATAGTTGAATGGAAAATCATAAAAAAAAAAAAAAAATGAAAAAAAAAAAAATTCCACAAACTATAGCTTAACTAACCAGAGTGGCACATAAACAAGAAAGCTCTGGCAATTAACCATATCGGAAATAGCAAATGAAATACTCACTCTGTAGCAACAATCTTTTATTGATTTTATTCTCAATAGAAGTACAATGTCAATCGTACAGTTCAGATTTCCCCGAACGTTTCCTATACTGCATTTGAACTGAAATTCAAACACAATTGTCAGATTACAGAAAAGTGCAGCACGGGAAGTATAAGTGTAAAGTGCTGTAGCTGCTTTCTCCGCTGAAACAAAAGGCAGCAGAAAACTCTTTTTGATATGAGATTCAGCAGTACCTCTCAACACAAAACATCTTCTCCATTACGTGCATTCAGCATTCAGACTGTCCACTTAACAACAGACAACAGACAACATGCAACAATAGCAAGGATAAAAGAAGAGGACTATTCAGCATTCACCTCGCCAAGACTAATATTCATTCACTCATGAATACGACACAATCAATGGTTCATTGGAGTCTTCTCCCACTATATTTTTATAGTAACAGAATAACACCAGTTGTACAGTTCCAAGAATAGTTCCTATCCCGTTCGGGGTCTGCAATTCAGAAATGGAAGTGACTTATAATCTTTTTGTGCAGCCAGAAAATTGTTCTTGAAGGCCATGTTTTTAGGGTGATAAGCAGAACAAGAAAAAGTGAATACGGGAGAGAAGCTTCAAGCTTACATATATAAAGGGATCGAAGTTGAAGATTCCATACAACATGAAGGAAGTGCTCATTAAGAAAGTGGAAAGGGAGAGTGAAAATGGCATGAACTCCACACTTCTGGTTCGTATCACCAAATTCTAGTACAAGTGTATGCCAATCAACATTAAGACCAAGCAGACATTTAAAAAAAAAAAAAACAATGAGTGAGGACTGAGGGCTCAACTTACAATTATAAACAATGGGGACGCAAACATCGATATGAGCGAAGCACAACTCAAGAACCCAATGACATTATGTCGAACATCAATGTCACTGTAAGCAAACTCCCTATTACGACGATTGCAAATAGGCCTATAACTGCCAACAGCAATCCAAGCATCCGCAACTGCTGCCATCATCATTGAATCAATGAAAGAAAAATGTAACAAAACTGAACCCTAAGAGAAGGCCCTTAAATTTTCAATAGAAGAAAAAAGAAGAGGGAAAAAAAGGGCAGCTTGCTATTGAGAATTTGGGGTGGTAACCTTTCTAGCTGTCTCTGCATATGTCATGAAGAGTATTATATATGTAATTTGAAAAGCTGCGCCAGCCGAATTGACCGATGTAACCAACAAATGATCAGAAGATACGAGAGGGGTGCCATACCAGGCACAGATCAAGCAGTTCAACAGAGAATATATATATGGCAATCCAGAAAAGTGTTCTGTCGACTGGTTCCTGATTATTCTCCGAAAGGTTGGTCTGCAATTACCAAAGAAAATTCAACGTAGTGGTTAAAGACTTAAAGTTGAACAGTGATATACATAGTTGATCCCTCTTTAACAACTTAAGCTTTTAGATGACTTGCTAACTTGCCATGATATTAGAGCTCGTGGTTTGCTAAGAACTAGGGTTCATATATTCCAGTTTGCATTTATTCCAAAAATATCAAAAGAACAAGTAACTTTAGGCACCCCACCTTGGACCTCTCACCCCCGATTGCATACATAGTTCTTTTATTTTACTTTTTTTTGTTGACTTATGTTAGTTCCGTTAAGTTCCTAACTGACTCTGTTAGTTTTGGACTAAACTGAATAACGGAGTTAACTTTTAGTGTCATTTATGTCTTTCTGTCCCAGCCAAACCCGCGCGCCTCCCGTAACTACAGAGGGCCGCGCACGCGTCTCATCCCATGGTCGGGACCCGCGCGCTTCCCACATGTCTGTAACAATTTCCTTCACATTTCCCTTTACTTTCTGATTTTGTAACTCCTCTCTTAAATCTCCACATTTATCTCTTTTATTTTGTAACTCCCCAGCCCCCTATTTCTAGCATTTTCTTATAAATAAAATATTTTTGTTATTATTATTTTATTTCTTTAATTTTTGATTGGTCCAAATGACTTCACAAGGATTGATCACCATCTTTCCCTCTCTCTTTTCCTATAAAAAGGACATCTTAAGTACATTTTCAAGGGACTTTTCCTCCCGACAAGAATTCTGCATCCACTTTCTCTGTACAAAACATACACTATTTTCTCTACTAAAACACCATTTTCTCTCCACACAAAAGTTAGAAGTCTTCTCCTTCCTTTCCTAATATAGGTACAACTCTCTCTTTTATTTCATTATTTTATTTTATCTCTTTTTAATGTATGCAATCCCCATAAAATGGGACATGACCGAAAATGCCACTTCACATATTGAAGTTTGGTCATGGTTATCTCCCTACATTCCAAACTCCCTTTAATTTCCCCTTTTCTTTAAGATATACATGTTAGCATAAATATTATAAAAGAAAGACATTTAGACTAGAACACCTAAAGTAAAAGATCAGCCATAAGGCCGAGCGGGGCGGGTGCCTAACATCTTCCCATTTCGTAATCTAACCCCCGAACCCATCTCTCCCAAATCTCTTATTTTCTCTAAAAATAGTAGACATTAGGTTTTTCTTATGTTCCTTTAAAAACATAGGTACCGACTCTAATTAATAAAATTAATTTTAGGAAATTCCTTCACTTGGGCTAGCGGTGGTTTTTCCGGAGTATCTACAATATCCCTACATCAAGTGCATCCCAACATTTAGTCTATATATTCACGTGATGGTGAGTGTCACCCTAAATCAAGTGCACCCTATATTAAGTTCGGAGTGTTAATGCTGAAGCATGATAACCATAGTTGGACCAAAGGGTACGTATCGGCTCTGTATCAAGTGCATCCCCATCGAATCCACCTATAAATGTGAGCATAGGGGAGTGTTAATGTTGAAGCATGAAAAAGTAGTTAGGTCAAATGGTATGTATTGGACCTATATTAAACCTACGTACACATTTGTGGAAGGGGGAGTTGCTAATATTGAAGCATGATAAACATAGTGGTGCAAAGGGTACGTATTGGCCTACATAAAGGCAATGGTGTCAAAGGGTACGTATTGGCCTACATAAAGGCAGTGGCGAGCCACCTTAACGCTACGGGGGTCATTCAACCCCCCTTCAATTTTAGCCCCTTTATTTTTTAAAACGACAATTTTACTATCAACGATGTCGGATTTATAAATTTTGACCCAAAATCCACTAAATTATTATTTTGACCCTCTTGTAACTAAATTTGGAATAGTTATCCCAAAAGCAACTTGGACCCCCCCCCCTTTCGAAAATTACTGGCTTTGCCATGAATATAGCGCACCTGTATATCAAATCCACATATACACGTAAACGGAAATGTTATGGCTGATTCGGTTGAAGCATGATATACATAGTTGAGCCCTTCTCTAAAAACTTAAGCTTTTAGATTTTAGATGTGACGCAGAACGGAAGCAATATTCGTGAATAGCAAGCGCCAAACACAAGAGTTTACCATCAATAAACCCTAGAAAAGATAAAACCTGGAATCCACCAGAGAATAAGAGAAAACTCTCAATTTTATTGAATAAAGTCGAATTTTCGGATTACAACTTTAGGCCTATTTTATAGTGCCCATAATACTTGAAAAACAAGAAATAATATCCTAAAATAACTTCTAACCCATAAGGTAACCTATTGGGACTCTAAAACTAGTAATATACTCAAAATATAGTCTAAAACCACTTATGATTCTACTAGAAAAATTAATTCCGAAAATACAAATAAAATAATAAAAGATAAGAAAATAATTAATATCCCGTCCTACATCATTCACCACCACTTCAAAAGAACTCGTCCCCGAGTTCATCTCCGAGGCTTGGAAAGTTCCGTCCCACTTGAATAAATATTTTGAGTAGATCTGCTCTGATACCAACTGACGCAGAACGGAAGCAATATTCGTGAATAGCAAGCGCTAAACACAAGAGTTTACCAGCAATAAACCCTAGAAAAGATAAAACTTGGAATCCAACCAGAGAATAAGAGAAAACTCTCAATTTTATTGAATAAAGTCTAATTTTCGGATTACAACTTTAGGCCTATTTTATAGTGCCCATAATACTTGAAAAACAAGAAATAATATCCTAAAATAACTTCTAACCCATAAGGTAACCTATTGGGACTCTAAAACTAGTAAATATACTCTAAAACCACTTATAATTCTACTAGAAAAATTAATTCCGAAAATACAAATAAAATAATAAAAGATAAGAAAATAATTAATATCCCGTCCTACATCAAGATGAGTTGGCAACTTAACATGAACGAAAAAACTACTCGCAGTTCTTCATTTTTATTTTATTTTTCAGTATTTATGAAGTCCTACTGAACAAAATGAAAAAAATAGGGTGGCAGTGTGAGACTTACATAGGTGACACAAAGAGCCCCAAAGCGAAAATATTTCCTGCAACAATCATCCAATCATTTGCATCGTGAAGATCCTTAGTTTAAGATTGAAATGTTCTATTTAACGAATTCCGAAGGAGCAAAACTAACGTATTTTAAGATTTATCGGCAAATGAAGAAATACTTAATGTGGTTAAAAGAAAATAAGAACTGTTAGTAAGTTCCTGTCTAATGTTTCCTTTTTCTCTTTCGCGATTTCAAACTTCAATGTCTTTGCAAATCTACTTCGTACGAGAACTATAAAGCATACTTAGAAGTCAAAAGCCTTTCAGAAGAAAAGATAGTTGTTAGATTTGGCTCTCTAACTGCTGATGGTTTATCAAGTGAACAAGACTGTCTTGTATCAAGTTAGAAACATAGTTTCTGACCGGAAATTTTCTTTAAAACGTGAAATACAAATCATAGACAATAACTATCGGGCCCTAATTTTGTCAATTAAGTTAGAAGAGAAAGGCTTAGCCCACGACTTCATCAAATTGAGATAACATAATGTAAAATTGAATTGATGAACATTAAATCATGAATGCATTGGCAAGGGAAATTGACCCTAGAGCTAAAAATCCTTAAAACTGCTTCAAAATTAGGGTTCACAGACGAGAATTCCATTCTAGGTTACGATTGAATTGTGATTATCTTTTGAAAGAACCGAGTAATTGAGACTAACAACGATCGAATCAAACCGAATAATTGAGACTAACAACGATTGATTGAAGAACATTTGAGTAACAGTCATCAGAAAACAAAAAATGATCAAACAACACATAATCCAGAACAGTTTGGACCAATTACTATGTAAGAGAGAGAGAGAGAGATGCAGACCAGCAATTCCGGCAGCATCTTTGCAAAGGGATAACGTTTGAGAAGAATCCAGATAACCCATTAATGAATTGAACATCAAGCACTTGGAAACCCCCAATTAATTTCTCATTCCAAAAACAATCTCGTTTCTCAATCTCTCTTTTCTCTATAATTCGTTTGCGAGAAAATATCTAATGAATGAATGAATGAAATGTCATTCTGCAGGTATGCACGTTTGGAAAATGTTTACTGCGATTAGTCAACTTATATTGCCATTTATAGTTAGGGCAAATTGCACTTTAGTTACCTGAGTTTGTCGTCGTGTTTCAATTAGTTATTATAATTTGGTTCCTGAATATGTCTTTTTGTTGCAATCAGGTGTAATTTTGATTAGCCCACTAGAAAACTAATGAAGATGGATGAAAAACGTAACAAGCATCTTTCAAAATTGCATAATCACCCCTATAGTCTAAATTATCCCACTTCGCCCCCAAGTTCCTAACAAATGTTTAAAAACAAAGGAATCAATTAATGACCCCTAAAATTTATATATTTACCATTTTCTCTCACATATTAAATACCCACTCCATCTACAACACACACAAAACGGAAAGAGTATTTGTTAGGTGTAAGTTTAAATTATTAAATTTCACCGCTTATATTTATATAGGGTGACTTTTTTCCCCCCTTATTTTATACTCCCTCCGTTTTTTATTAACTGTCGTTTTAGACAAAATTGTACACACCAAGGAATGCATTAATCAGTCCCTTACATTCCATTTTTTTCCTTTATTTCTCTTTTTAATTACACATAATAAATAGGGGAAAGGATGAGTCAATGAGAGATTCGAGCTATTATCCCCTTTCGTCTGTTTAAACTTTAAACCCCAGCAAATAGAACTCTGCAAATCAACATCAACGATTCAAAGTCCAGCCACTTTCCGTTCTGAGAGAACCACATATAGCTCAAATAGCCAGATAAACCTTTATACAATTTGAATAAAACATGTTCGATTTCAAAGATCAAATGATTTAGTTTACTGCAAAGTGATACATGTGATAAGCAGGAACAAAACAACTTTCAGATCCGGCCAGATCTGAAGATTCTCAGCCAGATCAAGGCAGCGGAGAGGAACTATGGTCGGCGATGGTGGTTCCGAAAAACAGAGAGGCAGGGGAGGTTGGCGGAGGGAGGAGGCGATGGTGGAGAGGACGGCAAGATGCAGAGGTTGCTGGAGAAGACGGCGGATGATGATGATTGTCACGCCCCGGAAAATTCTAAAATCCATAAACATAAAATTTACATAATAAACATTTCCAAAATGCTAAATACCAAACTGGGCGCGCGAATTCAACTATAAACCAATACCATTAAACAACACCCCAGCGAGATTTCACTCGGAGGCTAGAACAAACGCGGAAGCAATAACAACTACATATAATATAAATATTCCAAAGGAAAACCGTATCTACATAACACAGAACCACCACGATCTCACAGCAAAATACAAAATGGATTCGAAGGGCAACTACCCCAAAGTCGATCAATCTGCTTAGAAGATTACCGCTACAACGGACCTCAAAACGATACACTTGCTTTCCTGGGGGGGGGGGTAAGGAAATATAAGGATAAAAGAAACGGGGTGTGATAAAATCTCAGTAAGTCACTAATGCAGCTACATGGCATAATATCATGCAAAACAACGATATAACTGAACAGGTAAATCATATAACAACAAATGAGAAAGCTCCCTATCGCCAACCGTCCCATACCAGTTGGAAATAACGACTAACTCATCATGCAGCACACAAGACTGAAATAAACACGTTACAAAGGATACTGAGCCAAGGTTTCACCAAACGGATATAACAAAGAAGCCTCTGCGCAGAATCAACCCATCAACCAATCAATCAATCTTCGTAGTAGCACAAACGGCCGAAGATAAGAACCCGGTCAGAACCAACCAATCAATCCATCAAGCATAGCGGCATAACAGCTGAAGAGAACCTCGGATAGAACCGACTAATCAATCAATCAACCAATCTTCGTAGTAGCATAAACAGCTGAAGATCACAACCCCGGTACCGGAACCATAACAATGTAACATGTCACAAAGGACAGGGGAGATGACACAAAGTCAAAACCCAAAAAGTTAGCTAGACTACTTCCGAAGGAATCTAGCTCATCCCAACCAAGGCCAATCTGGAAGAGGAAAATAAGGGCAAAACAATGGATCACATTATAATGGACTCGGCTCGTTGCCATTATAATCTTCCCCATCGCCCGACACAACCACAGATGCCAGCTGGGCTTTCAAATAAACGCTAAGAAATAACCCAAAGTAGGGAACCATACCAATTAATCACCATAAAGATGCAAACGATTACTCGTGAAGAGTTCAACAACAATGAACACAAGAAGTTTCTCATAAAAGAGTCCAACAACGATAAACGAGATTGCTCATAAAGAGTCCAACAACATTGACCATTAAAACTTGATGACTCCAAGATAAGGCACATATCAAACACATCCTAAAGATGATACTCACGAGTTATTCATAAAGAGCACAACCCAAACGGTCGCTCACAAATAGTACAATGACTACTACCAAAATTTCCCTAAACGTTTTACTCATGAAGATGTACTAAGACTATCAACTCCCTATAGTTTTACACCTAGAATTCCAAATAGGAAGTCCGAATGAATACACCATAAAGAAGCTAATCAAAACCACAGGTACCCAATCACCATATCACGCTTTACATCCGTTCATAAACGAACCAATTCTCAACACCCCAAACGAACCCAAAAGGTTAGACCTATTCATACATGATCACATACGGACCAAACCCAACACCTTAGTGTTCCAAAACAACCCTCTAGGTACTATAGGATATCACCTAAAACCTAGACCAAGTCTTATCCTAAAATCAATTCGATCAGTAAAATAACTTTCAATTAAAGGGTCTCAAAGTATGAAATCCTCACTTGTATCACAAATATGATCACAACAACTCAACAAAGTCACTCAATTGGATTTGCAAAACTTGATCACAATGGATCGATACAACTCCTCTTAACCTCAAACACCCAATAAAATCTCGAAGTATAAAACTTAGAATTTAACTGAACAACCTATCCCATCTTGTAGTACTCGAAGAGAGCTTCGAAACGATAGTTTACACGCCTAAAACGGAGTCCGGACGAAGAAGTTATGGCCTCCGGAAGATCGACCTAAATTCTGGAAAAAGTGGGGCGAGCGCCCGGAACCCTGTTACCAAGCTAAATGAAGCTGATTTAGTGGGAGGTCGCCCAAAACTAAGTGGGCGACCGCCCAGACCCCAAAATACACCTGAATTTCACTCTTTTTGTCCTAAATCCTGATATAACAACCCTTATACCTCCCTACCATTGTGGAGCTCGACCCAAACCAATTCTAACTCCATTAAAACCCCATTTAACTCCAAATATATCAAACAACACATAACTCATCATCCCAATCCAACAATCCATCACCTAATCTTCACAAATCACTTCAAGAACAACAATTTCTTCCATGACTTCCAAAATCAAGTTCATATGAGGTCTTGCACAATTTCAAGTATAAATTTCTAAAACAAGAACATAAACCCATATATCAACACATACAACATACATGATGAATTTTAAGCATAAATAGGGGGATTTAGTAACTTACTTGGAATTTATCAAAGATGGCGGAATTCGAATTTTCTTAGCTCTACACGATCCTAGCGACGATCTAAACATTTTTCATAAAATGAGCAATAAAAAATAATGGGAGGAAGATGGTCAAAATAAAGAGAGAAGGGGAGAGCTTTACCTTGCAACAATGAAGGGAGAGAGAGAAAAAAGACTGTGAGTGTGATTTGGGAGAGGGAGTATGCGCATGGGGAGGGGAAAAATGGGGAAATGACAGTAAGAGTGAGGGAGGGTGAGGGAGTTGTTAGGATGATTAATTAAAAAGTTTCCTTTTAACCCTTATACTTCTACCTAGAACAAGTAAACCTTGCCCCACCTGCAAATAAAGACTTTATCTTCACACTTAGCTCAATTGAACTTTTTTATTCTACACATCAGGGCTCAACATGCCAAATTATTTCCCGTTAAGGGTTTTTTGACGGAATTTGTTAGAAAAGTCAGTTAAATCGACAAAATGGATGGATTTGTAACTGATATCAGGTTTTAGGTGCTTTAGTGAATATATAGAAACTTAAAGGGTAAAAAATTAAATGTAAAATATTTTATGCATATTCTTAAAGTAATATTTTTTATTTAATTTAAATTTATCATATAAAAATGCATATATATATATATATAAAGCCCCTAAAACCTGATATCAGTTACAAATCCGTCCATTTTGTCGATTTAACAGACTTTTCTAACAAATTTCGTCAAAAAGCCCTTAACTGGAAAGAATTTGGCATGTTGAGCCCTAATGTGTAGAATAAAAAAGTTCAGGCCCCCCGCCGAAGACCCTACATTTCAGGCTCTAAATTGTCATTAACCTTTTAATGATCACAATGAAATTATAAAAAATATTATTAATAAATCACTTAATGATTTATCAATTACAAATTTTATAATTTCACTACAATGATTAGATTGTTACCAATGGGTTGTCAAAGTTCATTTTTATTGACCACAACAAGTCAAAATGAGACTATCTTTCCGAGACAGATGGAGTAAATCAATAAGGTAAGTATTTGAGGGACATTTAAGTCAACACACTCACTAATTCATCTAAAATTAAATATATGTAGTGGATAACCATAATGTGTAGCGACAAAATCCCTCCCTATTTTAAAATGCATCATGCTATGATATGATATGATAATGCAAAAAGGAATGAATGTGGGTTGACAAAGTTGGGTAAAAGAAAAGAATAGAAGGCTCCTTTCATTTCATTTGCTGCGGAAAAAATCCATCGACCGGATGATGCGGATTTTGAGGAGCTCCATCTTCCGCGTACTCATGAAAGTTAGTACTCCCTCCGTTTTATTTTAAATTGCAAAAAAAGAGCTATGGCACAAAAATTAAGGGTTAATTGCAATTTAGACCTTGAAGTACTATACCCCCTTCCAAACGAACCCCGATGTGTTATTTTTGTCAAATCGGGTCTTGATGTTTTTAAAACTCGTCAGTTAAGGCCTTTTTGACGGATTTCGTTAGAAAGTCAGTTATGTAGCATGTGCCATGCACGTGACTAACGGAATTGGGTGACTTTGAATTGATATTAGCTATTAAGGGGCCTAATGAAAATTCTTAATTCAAAAGGGCTGAAATAAAAACAATTATCAAACTTTTAAAATAAATATTATTAAAAAATATTTCATTGGATATAAATAAGTAATTACTTCTTTAATTATTATATTAATATTGTAAAATAATTTTTATTTCCAAATTTTATGTGAGGAATATAAATAATTAAAAAACATTAAAATGATTTAAAAATGAAATAAAAAAATATAGGGATAGTACTATATTTTAATTAAATATTGAGCATATCTTTGTGAGGAATATAATTAATTTTTATTTTCAATTTTTTATTAATATCTACTCACTCTCTCCCACCCGAAATAGGACGTTTTTTCATTTTGGGTGTCCCACTCGAAATAAGACATCCTAAAATGGAAAGCTTTTATTACTTTTTTATTAGTAGGACCCACTTATCATACTCACAATTACATTTCATTTATTATTTCCCACCCACTTTCTCTCTCATTCATACTCACAACACCTACTTTTCAAACAACTTTTTATAATAAAAAATTATTATTCCTTAATCCCCGTGTCGGGACCAAAAATCTTGTTTCGGATGGGACGGATGGAGTATATCCACAAATATTTATAGTTCTAAAATTTATATATATTTATATTATCAGTAAAAATTTATAAAAAAAAACAAACATTTTTGATATAAATAAATCAGTTCCTTAACAATTTTTTAGCATATTATTCGAAAGATTAAAAAAACCCACTTTTCATCTAGAAAAGAAAAAAAAAAGAAAAAAAAGAAAAAAAGAAACCCAGTCAAACTCAGCCAATTGCACACCCTCTTTACATCGCCCACACCAGCCACCAACAAACATACCACCGTCCACCAACCCACCTCATCACCACCAGCGCCCACCACCATCTACCACCATCGGAAATCAGAAACACCAACCACCACCATCTGTCATAAATACACCACCACCAGCTTTCACGTTCACCAATTTGCACCACCAAAACCACCAATACACCACCATAACCACCCCCATGACTACCACCCACAATAAGCAAAATTGAACAACAAAATGCAAAGCCCAAAAATTGAAAATCTAAACCCAGATTTTGATTTCATTATCTTCTTGAATCTAAACCCAGATCAAGAAACTCACGTCGTCGCCCCTCTTCACGATCGTCGTTGTCGTCCCTCTTCACGATCGCCGTCGTCGTCCCTCATCGTCGGCTACAGATCAGATGAATAGGAGAGATGAACGGAGAAATCGAAAGTGATAGCCGGAATCCAGATCGGCGCTTCATATCAAATTAGGGCTACAGCGTATGAGCAACGAGGAAAGAGGGAGATGCGGCGTGTGTGTGATGAACGAACGAACGACGGGGAAAGCTTTGGCAGTGGGGGCGCCGTCGCCGGCAAGCTGGAAAGAGAGAGAGGAGAGTGTGTGTGTGTGTGTGTGTGACGGAGGAGGAAGAAGGGGGATATAGCTTCTTCTTTTTTTTTTTTTTTTTTCCATCCCTTGTTTTTGAAGATGTCATTTATAACCCCTTAATAGCTAATATCAATTCAAAGTCACCTAATTCCGTTAGTCACGTGCATGGCACATGCTACATAACTAACTTTCTAACGAAATCCGTCAAAAAGGCCTTAACTGGCGAGTTTTAAAAACATCAAGACCCGATTTGACAAAAATAACACATCGGGGTTCGCTTGGAAGGGTGGTATGGTACTTCAGGGTCTAAATTTCAATTAACCAAAAAATTAAAGAAAAACGTGAAAAAGGGATGTGTTGTGAGCGTAAATAGTTGATGACAAATAAGTCCAACTAATTAAAAATTATTTTAAAAAATCCACTTTTTTATGGGACACCAAAGAATCATTTTAAATTGGCCAAAATATGTTTAGCCCCCCTAAGTATCTACCCATCCCCACTTTGCACCCTCGCGCGGATTTTGTCCCAAAGTGGCACCTTAAGTATCCCCCCGTCCCACTTTTGCCCCCTCCCCCCCAACGGCGTTAGAAATCTAACGAAAAAGGGTCATGTGCATGTCATGTGGGGGCTATTCCGGCCATTCTCACTTTAACTTTTAATATATGTTTAATTTATTTTTGTATTTAAATATACAAACATTATTAATTAAAGTAAATTATTATCTATTATCTAAAATAATTAATAAATTTTTTATACTAGCAAATAAAAAAATGGCATAGATGTCAATTTGTATTTTGGATGTGGCAATCATCTTTGTAGGCAACTCACATCAACCGTCAATAAGCATCATCCCCGTTTCCCAGATTCCGGCCACCACCACCCAGATTCTGGCCGACACCACCTCTCTCCTGAAATTCGGCCACCACCGTTGCAAATCACCTAAATCTGGCCACCATAACCAACATTTCTCCCAAAATCAAATATTCAAAATTTTTAAAAGAACAAATCATAACGCCTGAAACGCTAATTATTTTTAAATCAAAATCATTTATCTCAAAATCGAAGATCAAAAAAGAAAAACACAAGAAACAAAAAACAAAAACCCAGGCCAATCGATTCTTAATGGTGTTACTGCAGATCTGGAAATAAGGAGTGTTTTTATGAAAGGTGGAAAATTCACAGATCTTTGAGGAGGAAACCGTAGTTGTGTTTTGATTCAAATATTTGTCTTTTTATTGACTGATTGAGATAGATGGAGGGAGGAGTCGGATGATGAGTGGAAGGATTGAGGAGGAAGGAGTGGAATGGGGGTTATGGGAAGGGCTAGTGGGAGGAGGATTTGATATTAGGTTTTGAGGAAGATGAAGCTGATGAATATTGGGGGGATGTATCTAGACATGATATGCTTTTTCCTTTTTTTTGTTACTAAGATATAGGAGTATTCTTTTATTAATAAAAAATAAATAATTTTATTGTACAATTTTTTTATTTGCTAGTATAAAAATTTATTAATTATTTTAGATAATAGATAATAATTAACTTTAATTAATAATATTTGTATATTTAAATAGAAAAATAAATTAAACATATATTAAAAGTTAAAGTGAGAATGATCGGAATAGCCCCCATATGACATGCACATGACCCTTTTTCGTTAGATTTCTAACGCCGTTGGGGGGGAGGGGGCAAAAGTGGGACGGGGGATACTTAAAGTGCCACTTTGAGACAAAATCCGCGCGAGGGTGCAAAATGAGAATGGGTGGATACTTAGGGAGGATAAACATATTTTGGCCTTTCAAATTATTTATGCCCCCTTTTAAGCTTCGATCATGTGCATTCACATGCTTTAATTAATAGATGTCCTCTTTCCATTGGCTCGTAAACGTATCTCATGACATTTTTTTTTTCTTTTTCTTTAATGAAATCACGATTTTCTTAAGAAACGTGAATTATAAAGAGAACGTTAACACTGTCCTCGTCTATTTCAAAACACTCATCTTGTAAAAACGAGTGTTATTGAGTTTGACAAGTAATATTTTTTAAAATGTATTTTATGTGTATACATTACTTGTAAAATTGTACAATATATTAAAAGTTTCTTTCGTACTTAAAATTACGGGATTTATTACAAAATTTTAAAATTCCCGATTTAAATGCTGCAGATAAAAATGTTTAAGACTAGTCATAGCATTTTATAACTCAAAATACCATCGAATGTGCAAGCAAAGGGTTCTTATAGCATTGCAAGTGGGCACATAAGTATGATTTTTCTTATAGCATTGCAAGTGGGCACATAAGTATGATTTTTATTTTCCTTGAACTAGTGTTACTCCCGTGCGATGCACGGGACATCACCTATATTTCAATTTTTTTAGATCCTTATTAATAACATGACACAGAATTCTATAATATCAATATAGTATTAGCAATTCAATTTAAAATTTGAATATAAAATGAAAAAAATAATTAAATATAAGAAAGAGAAACAATAAAATCTTTTAAATAAATAAATTACTAGAAACAATAAAATCTTTTAAATAAATAATTAAGGAAAAAATGTTAATGGAGTAGGTGTTGTGAGTATGAAAAGTAAAGTAAGAGAGAGAAAGTGACGTAGAGAATAATGAGTGGAAAGTTGTTGTGAGTGTGAATGTGGGTCCCTTTAAATAAAACATTTTCATTTTTGGGTTGTCCTAATTCGAATGGGACACCCAAAATGAAAATTTGTCTCAATTCGAGCGAGACGGAAAGAGTATTGTTTAAAAATCATTTAATATTCTGTTAAAACGGAACGTCATTTAGGAAAAAATTAATCAACACTAATTTAATTTGAAGGTATTGATGATATGATGGGATATCATTTGCCTTCCAATTCTCAATAGGTGCTAGCAATTTGTTACGATCCTTGGGGACAGTAGAGTGCTAGCACAAATTTTGATCTTACTTAGTAGCAACAGGAATTTGAGATTGCTCGTAACAGAATTTTCTATTTTCTTCACATGAACACTACACGATGATATCGTATACTCCCTCCGTCTCAGTTCACTTGACACTTATTTTCATTTTGAGCTGTCACAGCTCACTTGACACTTCCCAAAATAGCATATTTTTTTTATAATTTTATATTCACTCTACCCCACCACTCATTCTCTCTTTATTTTTCACCACTCAATTTATTCAACCAACACTACTATTTACCACACTCATTTTCTCTCTTCATTTTCAACCATTCATTTTCCTTATTTTATTCATTATCCTTAATTATTGTGCCCACCTCATGGGTGTCAAATGAGGTGGGACGGAGGGAGTATATCTGCTTTTAAAATCAATACTCCATCTGTCCCTAAATGAGTGTCCAAATTTTATTTTAAGAGACATCTAAAAATCTTAAACTTTTTGTACAATTTGGTGGCAAAGATTCATATATAATCTTGTAATCCTCTTTGCAAACACTTAGTTTTGCAAGTATAAAGAGACCGGTGAAAAAAAAAATTGAAAAAAAAAACATATAGAGACAAAGTTATTTTAAAAAAATATACTTATTTTGGGACAAAGATTTTCTGAAAATGGATCATCATTTAAGGACAGAGGGAGTAATATTTAATATATTATTTGAAATGAATATTACATAAATCAAATTAATATTACTGTCTTCTTACCAATGCAGAATATGGTCAATTATAGACCACACAACAGAAGAAGTTGGAGTGCAATAGTCTATACACGTCTTGGAAATTGGAATTAAGATTTACTTTTCGTCAAGGGATTATTCTTCCTCGTGTATATTTGAGGTCCAGCGTAATAATTCAGTGATGGATTCAAACAATTCAATTTTACTATATTTAGGTGATCGAGCCAAAAATGAGATCAATAATGCCTAGACCTGAAAAAGACAAACAAACGTGAACTTGGCCGGAGCTTCACCGGCGAAGGCCCTCCAGCGTGAGAATAAGTTAGATGTTCTTGAGAGAGAAAACTTGACAAGGGAAAAAGCTAGGAGAAAGAGATTGAACCTGAATTCATGGTTTGTGACCCTTATTTGTAGAGGAAGTTTGGCTTGCTCTCCACCTTCTGGATAAGATGAGGTCACCTTTATCTCTTATGATGTCAGTAACTCATCCTTATCCACATTAGGTTAAAGGAGTCATGTGAGTCTAGATTCTCTAGTGGGCTGGGCTTCCTTCAGTTACGGAAGGTTCCAGAATGCTGCATGCGATGATGTCATGATGCTATTTAGCCCAGCTCGGTGGACCGAGCTAAAGGTGGATCCAGCTGAACTCGTTTTAACTTGAACTCGTTTTAACTTTAAGGCTTTTACTGTTAGATTGAAAGGGCTTTAATGAAATCTCTGGCGTCCAGCTCGTTTATACCGAGATAGAACAAAATTCCTTAAGCTCAACTCGATAGTCATTGCTGAGACAGGCTGTGCCTTTTTTCCTTGTAGCGGGCCTATGATGGCCTATTTAAGTTAAGCCGAGCAAGACCCATAACCGCCCTCGGGTTATTCCTTTCATTAGGTTTCATTTAATGTACATAAATGATGCTAAACGAATGTTTGTCCTCAATTGGACAAATAATTGCGTTTCAACCGTCCATTGTCAATTTGGTAAAATAATTATCCAAACATTATTTTTTTGAGTTGAGATATTTTGTACTCTCTCCTTCCCAAAACACCTCGCATACTTTTGAGGATGCACGGGAATTAAGGAATGAGTATATATATTCAAAAGTATTGTGAGTGGAAAAGAGGTTGTGAGTGTGATAAGTTGAGTGAGATTTACAATTAAGGCCCAAAAGTAGGTGTGTGAGCATGACAAGTGGGGTAGAGAGAATAGAAAAACAATATATTTTGATCATTTTAGGAAAGATGACTTACCAATGGGACACCCAAAAAGGAAATATGTGCAAGATGTTTTGAGACGGAGGGAGTATCATTTTGTGTATGTCATTATTTTCTGTACCACTTATAATCTAATGATTTACATGTTTGGATAATATCAATATAATGTCAATCTTAAAAATTATAGTAAGTCTTTGAATTACTTGTGGTACATGGAGTGACAAACAATAAGCAATTAAGAATGAATAATACTAGGGGTACAAAAAAGTCACAAAAAATCTTAGATGTAATAATGTTATTGGTTTTTTAATTGGAGTGTGACGAGTCCATTATCGATGCAATCAATAAAAAATATCGCAACCTCATTTTGCAAGCAATATTTTGTAACTTTATTTTGTGTCTTTAGATCGATGGGTAGAAGGAAATAGTCAAGGTCATTTTCGTCAACTTTCATCTTCCTCGATGCTTCTCCTTTTTAATCCTAAAATTCAATCTGCATGATAACACGGTAACACAGCTATACATACACCGGATCTGTATCTCTCTCTCTATATATATTTATATATAAACATATGATGCGTGTCTTGGCAATCTCTTCTTAATCTTTTTCACTCACACTCAAAGGTGAGAAATTGAGTAGGTGCGGAGGTGTATATATAGAGAGGACAGTGTGTCGCCTTAATTACAATCACACTTTCTCCCTCCTTGCGTCTCGCAATCATCTGTCAAGAATCGTTATTGTCGGAATCTAAATCTCTCTTTGATTAGCTCAATTCTTCGTCATTTCTCCCCATTTCTGCAATTGATCCCTGATTCGGATCAAAACTATGTGAGTTGTCCCTAAATCTCATTTAGCTGGTTATTTGATTTGTGATCGCGAACAGTTTCCTGATTATCGCTTAGATCTGTTGTTTTTTTTATGTGTATTTATATCTGGGTTATTGTGTAGCTTTGAGTTGAGTTAATAGTGCATTGCTTGATTTGATCTAGATCTGCTGTTTAGCTGCATGTTTAATTATTTGGGTTTTGGATTTATGGGCATTTGAGTAAATGGGTCGGTGTTGTTTTGTTCATTTTCTATCGGATCTGGTAATTTAGGGTTTATTTGTTAGTCATTTGCTGTGGTTTTATGTTGATCCAGATTATTAAGTTGATTTAAGCTCTTTCCTTTTTCTGAGAGCTAAAACTGTGATTATGCAGATAGTAAAATTAGTACTAGTTAATTAGGTTTCATTTTTTGTTAGTGGATTCAATTGGCTTGGGCATGGGTGGTTAGGAATAACATTTTGGTTCACATAAGATGCTATTTAGTTTGCTGGAATGTGATTTGGTATGAATTTGTAGGACATGCAGAAAGTTCAATCCCTTTTGCTGCTTTAGTGAAATGGCCATGTTTGAACTTAGTTCTTTATGATTTGGATATGTTTTTACTTACTCATTGTTGTTCTGCTATTATATCAGTAATTTGTTTTTGTACAATCAACATTTTTAATCATATGTATTTTACTCTATGGATAGTTTGTTAACTAGTATTTTGATTTATGCTCAGATTGCTTCCGTATGGCTTCATATACCCCAAAGAACATCCTCATCACCGGGGCTGCTGGGTTTATCGCCTCTCATGTTGCCAACCGGCTGATCAGGAGCTACCCTGATTACAAGATTGTGGTGCTTGACAAGCTTGATTATTGTTCAAATCTGAAGAATCTCCTTCCTTCTCAGTCGTCTCCGAACTTCAAATTTGTTAAGGGGGACATTGGGAGTGCCGATCTTGTCAATTACCTTCTGATCACAGAGTCTATTGATACAATTATGCACTTTGCTGCACAAACCCATGTTGATAACTCATTTGGTAACAGCTTTGAGTTCACCAAAAATAACATTTATGGTACTCATGTACTTCTAGAGGCCTGCAAAGTCACTGGACAGATTAGGAGGTTCATCCATGTTAGCACAGATGAGGTCTATGGGGAGACAGAAGAGGATGCTGTTGTGGGAAACCATGAAGCTTCGCAACTTCTTCCCACAAACCCATATTCAGCCACAAAAGCTGGTGCAGAAATGCTTGTTATGGCTTACGGTAGGTCTTATGGCTTGCCTGTGATAACCACTCGAGGGAACAATGTCTATGGCCCAAATCAGTTCCCAGAAAAATTGATCCCAAAGTTCATTCTCTTGGCCATGCAAGGAAAGCAACTCCCAATTCACGGTGATGGTTCAAATGTGCGGAGCTATCTATACTGTGAGGATGTCGCTGAGGCTTTTGAAGTTGTTCTTCATAAGGGAGAAGTTGGCCATGTTTACAACATTGGGACAACCAAGGAGAGGAGAGTTATTGATGTTGCCAAAAATATATGTGACCTTTTCTCCATGGATCCAGAAACGAGCATAAAGTTTGTGGATAACAGGCCTTTCAATGATCAGAGGTACTTTCTGGATGATCAGAAATTGAAGAATATAGGGTGGGCTGAAAGGACAAGATGGGAAGAGGGGTTGAAGAAAACCATAGAATGGTACACTAACAACCCTAATTGGTGGGGGGATGTCTCAGGGGCATTGCTTCCTCATCCTCGAATGCTGATGATGCCCGGTGGTGGAGTGGAGAGGCACGTTGATGGGTCTGAGAATGGCAACTCTGAATCTTCTCTTGTATCTGAAACTCCCACTCCGACAAAAATGGTGGTCCCGGTTCCAAAAACTCCCACGAAACCATCGTTCAAATTCCTGATCTACGGTAGGACTGGATGGATTGGTGGTTTGCTTGGAAAGTTATGTGAGAAACAGGGCATCGCGTACGAGTATGGAAAGGGTCGTTTGGAGGATCGATCGACCCTTTTGGCTGATATTCAGAATGTTAAACCCACCCATGTTTTCAATGCTGCTGGGGTGACTGGTAGGCCCAATGTTGATTGGTGCGAGAGTCACAAGACAGAAACAATCCGTACCAATGTTGCTGGTACACTAACCTTAGCAGACGTGTGCAGAGAGCATGGACTATTGGTGATTAATTATGCTACTGGATGCATATTTGAGTATGATGCTGCGCATCCTGAGGGTTCTGGCATTGGGTTTAAGGAGGAAGACACGCCTAATTTCCATGGTTCATTCTATTCAAAGACCAAGGCTATGGTAACACTTCTCCATTATAAAATACTCCATCCGTCCCTAAATGAACGTCCATTTTAATATTTTTTTGGGTCCCAAAATGAATGTCCTTTTTCTGAAAAACTTCGTCCCTACATGTTTTTTATACCAATTTTTTTCTCTAGTCCGCTTTATATCTGCAAAACTAAGTGTTTAGAAAGTGTATAACAAGAATATTTATGCATTTTTCTTGAAAGTAAACATTTTCGGAATATTCCTTAAATGAAATCTGGACATTCATTTAGGGACGGATGTAGTAGTATTTTCTGTAAATGTTAGCAGTGTGTAATGTTAAACATATGCATAAACAATCATATAATTGAATTATATTCATGTACTTATCTTGATCCTTGGACCAGGTTGAAGAGCTCTTGAAGGAGTATGACAATGTTTGCACCCTCCGAGTCCGAATGCCGATATCATCTGACCTGAACAACCCACGAAACTTCATCTCCAAGATTGCTCGTTACGATAAGGTGGTCAACATTCCCAACAGCATGACTATCTTGGATGAGCTTCTACCCATCTCAATCGAGATGGCAAAACGAAATCTCAAGGGCATATGGAATTTCACAAATCCTGGGGCTGTCAGCCATAACGAGATTCTGGAGATGTACAAGAAATACATAAAGCCAGACTTTAAATGGACCAACTTCACCCTGGAGGAGCAAGCTAAAGTGATAATTGCTGCACGGAGCAACAATGAAATGGATGCATCAAAGTTAAAGAAAGAGTTCCCGGAACTGCTTTCAATCAAGGAATCATTGATCAAGTACGTATTCGAACCCAACAAGAAAGTAGCAGCGTAAGCAGTCTAGGCTGTAAACTTGAGGATTGCCTCGTCAATGCATGCTAGCCCTTATTATGGTTTATGATTACTTCTATATACTGTTTACGAGTCCAAAGTTTTAATTTGGTATTTTAGCCTCAGTGCAGTTAGTTCTAGTATTTATGGAATTGTTTAGGAGGCCTTTACTATGTGTCTTCCAACTCCATTTTTAGTTTTTCTTGAAGTTTAGTTTGCTCGACAGTTATCTTTACAAAAAACTCATTAAAGAGGTGATTCCCTATATATTTGTGTTCTCCTGGAAGCCTGGAACAGTGTACTTGTCATATTCGTTTATAAATTCGTTATGTTTCAGATATTTCGCTGTTCTTTTGCTTTGTGTCTTATGTATGATTGTATGGGTAGAGTTCACCGTACATTTATAAGGGTTGGCCGAATTTCAGTGTCCACCCCTTAGGTTTGGATTTATCATGGTGTCCACGCTCACCCTCACCCTCTTGTTCATGTGTCACGTTTTATGCGAGCATTAAGACAATTCCTAACCTCATACTCCCTCCGTCCAGCACAAGTAGGACTCTCCGTCCCAGCACAAGTAGGACTTCTTTCCCTTTTAGGCCGTCCCAGAACAATTGAGACTGCCCAAAATGGAAATGTTATAATATATTTATATTCAACCAATCCCACTATTTAACCCCACTCATTCTCTCTCTTCATTTTCCACCACTCATTTTATTCAACCAACACTACTATTTACCCCACTCATTATCTCTCTTCATTTTCTACCACACATTCACTACTTTCTCTTAATTATTGTTCTTACTCCTCTAGTACTACTTGTGCTGGGACGGAGGGAGTATGTGACACTGATATCAGGCCAAGGAGTGTGCAGTGGAATTAACCCTTTAGTGTAACTGAGTTGCTTTTACTATAAAGAAGTGTTTTTTAGTAACGACATTAGGCAGAAGGGGTGGTTGTGAAGGGCCTGTTTGTTTGGATTGAATTTAGAAGTCTCCTTCAACCCAAATAAACATGCCCCAAGTTAGGATGAGTTGTACTTTCATTGGAGAAGCCTTATGCTTTTAGATCTGGCTTCCTTGGTTTTATTTTTTGGGTAGATGGGATTTTTGCGACTGGGGGAAATTCTGGCCTTTTTTTTTTTTTTTTTTTTTAATGCAATGGTGGTTTATGGTTTTCAATTTGGCGGCGGCGGCTTAATTTCTTTTGGCCTAATGCTTTAAAATCTGATATTTTTCAATACACACTCTTTAAATATAACTGTACTTAATGCTTTTTTTTTTTTTTAATCAAAATTACCCCTTATTAATTATTCATTTTTAAAGTTAAGTTATTCAATATGATAATGTTAATTTAAAAACATTTTTATTTTAAAATCAAGACAATTAAACTGCCTTTAACTATATTTTAAAACTTTGTGAAAGTAAAAAAGAGCCCTTAAATGAACTATTGATTCAATGCAAGTGCAAAAAAATGAAAAAAGAGTAGTAATAACTTGCATGGTAACCTTTAGCTTCACAGCAAATGAACATTCATCTACGAGGCAAGGCAAACGGCAAGGTACAGATTTACTGTTCTGCCAATGTTCCGTTGCTACCTGCTAAGATTACTCACCTTGGTACTCCCTCCGTCCCAGAGTTCCCTCTGTTCAGAGTATATGTCCACCTTCACATTTACACGAAGATTAAGAAATAGTGAGTGATATAAGTATTGTGAATATAAAAATAAAGTATGAGAGAATAATAAGTTGATTGGTGTTGTGGTATAAAAGTAAAGTAGGAGATAGAATGAGTGAGAGGAATAATAAAGATTCTTTGAAAGTGAACATAATACTCTGGGAAGGACTAAAAAAGAAATGTGGACATTACTATGTACGGAGGGAGTATTAGTTAACAAAAACAAGTAAATATAAGGATAATAGGGATTTAATACTTTCATAATTATATTATATAATAATAAGGCTTATAATTTGAACAATAAATTTGAGTTAATTTAATTATAGTAATGAAAATCTAAAAGTTGTATGTTAGTGTTGTTGAAGGTGTATCAATAACAAGTTTTCGATGTTCATTAGAATAATTCAATTAACCTAAAATTATTGCTCATTCATTTTACTACATAATACTGAGTTTTATACAAGTCTTATTTTATATGAAAGGACCTATTATATAATACTGAGTTTTTGATACATCCGTCTAGACGGACCATTCTACAACATTGTCCAAAGTTTCACAGGATGGTTTCCAGAACTTTGAAAACTAGCCCGACGTTGATGCATCTCCATTCGTTGATGAAAATCCAAGAGCAAGCTCCTTCATAAAAGAAACAACATCCTCCGATTTTCCCAGAAGGTAACGAGCATTGCTTCGAGTCCGTCCCACAGTACATGAGAAATAGTTATCACCTTTTAGATCCAGTACATTCCACGACACTTTATCTGGGGATGGTCTCTGCTGTTTTGCGTTTCCGATACTGTTGCTTGCGTTTCTTTTATCTGGGGATTGTGGGGGTCGTTGGTGAGCTTGCCTTTGAGATGATTTTGAACTGGTTTTACTGGCTTGAACCTTTGGAGAGGGTCTTTTGTTGTCTACGGGTGGTTTTGGTGGTTCGGCCAGCTTGGGTCTTGGAACACCTATGGTCTCTGCCGGAAGCTCTGGCTCAAAAAATGAGTACACATCTTCATCCTGATGCAATCAAGTTTTTTGTCAAATAACCTAGTCGTGTAACATCAACACTGAACCAGAAAGTTTCGTTTGTGTTTGTGTGTGTATATGTGCTTTTCCCAGTCCGTGTGGGTGGGTGCCTTTTTCTTTTCCCCCCCCGGGGAGGGGGGGGGTGGGGGGAGTTGGTTGAAACAAAAAGTAGATCCGATCGTGCAAACTCAATCAATTCTATGGTACAAACAATGTGCAAAAGGCGCTTATTATCGTGGTTGTCAGTAATACAAAACAAGATATTTGTGGGAGTGACCGTAGAAAAGAATTTTTGACACCAGTAATTTTTCAACTGGTGGCTTGCTAGTCAGGCCAGAGCTTCCAAAAAATCCGCATTCAAAATCATATATATATATATTTTTTTTTGGGTGGGGTGGGTGGGTGTGGTGTGTGGAGAGGGGAGGCAGAATCACATATATTGGAGAAAAACATAAGCTTCCCAGATTAAAACAGTAGTACTACTCCCACTGTCCCTAAATGAGTGTCCATTTTCAAGAAATCTTTGTCCCTAAATGAGTGTCTTTTTTGAACATAACTTTCTCCCTAAACGTTTTTTTTCGAAATTTTTTTCACCGGTTTCTTTATACGTGCAAAACTAAAGGTTTGGAAAGGAGATTACAAGATTATATATGAATCGTTGTTACCAAATTGTTCAAAAAGTTGAGATTTTCAGTGTCCCTTAAAATGAAATTTGGACACTCATTTAGGGACAGAGGGAGTACTACTAGATGCTTTAATTTCAGAAAGAGTAAGAATATACCTTTCCCAGAAAATGGCCAAGGCATAGGACATAATCTATTGGTGCCAAAATGGATTTACTGTGGACTATTTCTCCCAATATACGGTCAATAGCTGCTCCCTTCAGTTAAAGAGAAAGTGATGATGGTAAGTAACTACACATACCTGGTAGCCAGAGAAAAAAGGTTGCTAAGATGCAAACAACTGAAACAAGTTACAAGCAATCACCTTTGTAACACCAACTGCTCGGACCTCAACAGACCGGCTACCCTGGACAACATCCACAGAGGCATTTGATATGGGGCCCGTCCAGAGGTGCTGCAACATGTCTCTCGCTTGCAGCCTCCCAAATTCCACATCTGCAACCACAATGAGATGGTCAGATACATTAGCACAAACGGTTCAAGAAAATGCTGGCTAGTGACCAATATCAATTGGGAAAGCCAAAAGAAAAAAAAAAACACCATGCAAATTACCTGCATATTTGTAATTCCATACGAGTGAAGTCTCACGAAGCTCAAGGTGGGACCTAGGAGTTCTTTCAGTAAAATACTCAAACACATGCTGCGAAGTTTCGAGAATCATCAGATAGTAAGAAGGTGGAAATATCGGATACTACCTCCGTCCCCAAACGAATGTCCATTTTCAATAATTGTTTGTCCCAAAATGAATGTCTTTTTTGAAAGAAAAAAAACTTTCTTTAAATGTTTTTTTTACCACTTTTTTTCACTAGTCTTTTTATACTTGCAAAACCAAATGTTTGGAAAGTGGATAACAAGATATTTATGAATCTTTGCTATTTAATTGTATAAAAAGTAGAGATTTTCAAAATGTCCTATAAAATGAAATTTGGACATTTATTTAGAGACGGAGGGAGTAATAGATGTTTTCTGCAAATGGATATTACCTTTACGCTGTCGACCCATTCCATGTTTAAATGCTCTGGCATCGTTGTCATCCACTCTCCATTAGTAGAGCGTAAAAACATGCCATTCTCTGCAGCCAACCACATGTTGTACTCACCAAAGTTCTGGAAAAGTATTCACCTAATTAGAGGAGGAGAAGAGGAACAAAGACAGAAAAAGATGGAAATGAGATAGGTATGCACTTCATCCAGCACAGCTCTGTCACTTCCACTAAGAATAACAGTGGTGGTCTTTGGATCACTGCAAAGTGCTTTCAGGGGGCCCTTCAAATCTGGATGTAATTTTAGTTCCATTTCTCTAATTTGATCTCCTCTTCTACCAGGAGTATCCACAGGTTCAGTTAATGCAGCATTGAATCCCTGCAGTTTAGGGTGCCAAGCAAAATGAGAAAAACAGCGTAACCAAACAGCACCCTCATGTAATTTTGGCTTTCCCAGGGTAAACTTTAAACCTATCAAACTACCCCCCCCCCCACCCCCACCACTACACACACAAAAAAAAAAAAAGGGACAATAATAAGAAGTGGAAAAAAAAAAAAAACCACGGCAAAAAATTATAGTAACTAGAATACTCTTTTTAGAGAGACACTAAAAAGAAAGTATGACCCTTATGCGACATAGGAAGTGTGCCAATCTCCCTTTGCACCTTACGTCCCATCATCATCATCAATTCCTCTTTTCTCAATCTGCAGATCCACTTTGCAAGGGCCAAGGACACTGAACCAATAATCTTAAAAGAGATGGGCGTATATCACAAACCCAACAACCTAATGCTATAATGCAAATGGTACAAGGAAAATGAGGCAACGGATGAAACGGCTTAAAAATCAAATTATTCTTTCACATCATTGGTTTGGCATGCAAATTGAGCAAGGTTGAAAACCAGATTTAGTTATAATCTCAAGCAACTAGCATCAGCGAACTGCACGAACCACCTCTTGGGCCAATGTTCATCCGAGCCGTCAGGCCGGAACAGGAAAGCAAATAACAAAAGAAGCTGGAAAAAGGTTCTTTGAAAATGTTGTTTAATTATCTTCTACTCCGATAAAGTCCAAGACTAGAAATGATTTAGTATAGCCCAGTACTTGAAAGGTGCTACCCAAGGGCTAAAAGTCAAGCAATTATCTAGCAATATTAAGCTGACTGTTAATGCTAGTTAAATTAATCATTTACCCATGAAGATGCAAGATTAGAATACAGTGCGCAATGTATTGTAAGTTCAAATGTAAGCTTTAATGCCACAAATATAATACCAGTATGAGCAATCGGTTATTGGATTGCCAGAAGCGTCGAATAGCATCTTTGGTGGGAAGCTGTGGCGGAACTTGCCTTATCCTTTGCTGAGCTTCAACCACGGTATCATTCAGTTCGCTGCAACATAAAATTCAGAGGAACTCAAGTTTGAGTTAATGTAGAAGTGAAGCATCATAGACACTCATTTACAAGGAACTCTACTCAGAAGCTGGAATAATATCCTTGCTCCAATGATGACTAACTAGGCACAAAAAGTAGCAACATAGTTTATGCATGTCTACATTTTTCAAGCAGATATTACGATCAAAAATTGATGGTCAACAGTACTTTGAGACATAGTTAGAGAGAGAGAGAGAGAGAGAGAGAGAGAGAGTATGTAGGTTTGTTCTGGCTCTCACAACTTGCGCATATCTGTTTGTGGATCGGAGTGCCAACCATTGGACAATGCTCTAAAGACGAAAATGTGGGTACTCAGAGAAGAGGGGATAAAAGTAACAGATAGGGACACATGAACAATAGAAATACTCCCTCTGTCCCAAATTGATAGTCCCATTTGACTTTTCAAACATTTTAAGGTTACATTACAAGTTTTGGAAAATCAATGATTTTGAAGCCTTAATTTTGGAATGGGACTTTCTGGGACAAACAAAAGGGAAAATGAGACTATCATTTTGAGACGGAGGGAGTACGCGGCTATTGGTTTGATGGCATGAAGTGGAGTGATAGTGAATGAGGGTGACGGAGAACAGATGCATATGTAGGCTACTAATAATTCCTAAACCACAAACAATACTAGTTCGTTCTTAAACAAAAGGAAACTAACTCCTAAGCATATACCACCTGAGACAACTTACACATAAATTATGGATATGGACTCAAAGCTAAATAACTAAACAGGACTCTTTACCCCTACTCTGAAAAGGCCAGTATACTGAAATAAAATATAATCTAAATTCTATATTTAGTATTAGGGTGCCTCTTATGCTCATGAATTTGCTTTTCGGTGAACCGTTTTGAGTGCTGCGTTAGTGGGCCTGCGGTAATGTGTGATAAGACAAAGGTGAACTCTTTTACTTTTTTTTTCCCTAATTATCTTTTTGGTTTTAATTGTAAACTTGAATGACTAATATACACTCTACAATTATTATCTCCTACGGAGATCGGTAAATTTCTGGAAAAGGGAAAATACGTTAACCAGCTTCAAAAAGTTCCGAAAAGACAAAATAGAAAAATTCCATCAAGTATGCATCCCTTGCAAGGCAAGTGGATCAAGCAAATGAAAATAGAACAAGTTCTTTATGGCCACCTTTCAAGAGTATCTTCTATATTTAGTATTATAGAAAATCCATAATCATAAGCATACTTAAGGAAAATCAATAAAACACTATCATGGTACAAAAATAGGTAGCTTTACCGAATGGATCAAGAGTTGGTATAGGATATCCAGTGTGCAATTTCAAAGCAATGCCAACACTATAAAAGTTAAGCCTAGATGAAATGTTTGCAAGACAGAAACATAAATACGACCATGTTTCTCATCACAAAAAAACGAAGTACACTAATTTTAAAGGCCTTGTCTGTCCAGCTTAGCCAGGTGTATCTAATGATTATGGACACCACATACCTCACAAAGGTCTCTGCCCATTCTTGAGAAGTATGAGATGTAACATGATGGAAGTTGTGTTGATGACGCTTTTCTCTTTCTTCAGCTGACATTGTTAAAGCTTGTCCTATCGAAGAAGCAACTTCAGTGATGTTCCAAGGATTGACAAGGATCGCTCCCGCACCCAGGGACTGTGCAGCACCGGCAAACTACAAGTATGCCGGAATACAATTAACAAATAGAGATAGAACTGAAATATTAAAATCACTATGATCAAGGAAAACAAGGAAATCGCGATAAGATATTGCGTGCAATGGAGGGAGGGTGAGGAAAGAAAAATTAGAAGACCTTCAAGCAACCTCAGGTCTAGAGATTTTATTTTAGAATGTATAATAAAAGATCTAAATTGTATCTAAAATTAAAAATACTTGTCCATCTTTATGCACATTTTTAATTGAAGACTTCAATTATTACCAAGCAATGCTTATTATATCTTATCATAAGGTGAATTTGATGACCTTTGGCATCTTCAAACACAATGTACGAATGTGGTTTGCTTGACATCATTATGCTTATCGTAATTACCATGAAAAATTGATCATGTCTCTTGGAACTCCAACTACCCTTGTACACATTGCAATACACAGCACAACCTTCTACTTGCTCTGGTTACGCGATACAAGTTCGTGCTAGTGTAAAACAGAAAGCTACCATGACATAATATCTCAAGCGCTCTTAAGCTAGAATATTGATACAGCAATGAAAAGCCATTTCTAGAACTAGAAATTTGTTTATTTGGTAACTTGCTTGCAAACAATCACGGTTGAATCTATTTTTACCAGTTAAAGGAACAAATGACAATTGGGAATATAACAACAACAACAAAGCTATTTATCCCCATAATCGGGCTAGGCTAACAAGTGGGTAATACTGAGAGAAAATATGAAGTACTCAAAAGGATATTTTAAGAATGGTACATATATTCGTATACCTTATTTTATCCAATAACAAAACTCTAGCATCCTATAAGATTAACATGAATTACTATCAACAAACTGCAGAGCAGGCATAGTTAAAGGGGCGGGTGATTACTTCACTTAAAATGAGAACTCCTTTTTTATTAGCCTGGCAAGCCACGAACTCATAACTGACAAGATTCATTCCATCCCGCAAAGACGTGACAAGTGCAATATCTGGAGACAGAAAGATAAAATATCATCAGTTACTGTTTACTCAGAGAAATTCTTTACAAGTTTGGCGATTTTCACTTAGACAACCTGCAAAGAAAGCATAGTATACCATGCAGGGCCTAATAACCCATCTCTACAAATTACGCTATTGGAGTTGAGCGGACTTTTGCATGGTACCAGTGATGGTAGCATGACCTAGGTTTAAGAGCTTTTGTTGACAGTCAATATGAGTTCTTTACAAGTTTGACAAATTTCACTTAGGACAATCCGCAAAGCCAGCACAGTATACCTCGCAGAGACTGATATAAATTTTGGGTTCATCATCTTCAACTTACGCTAATGGAGCTAAGGGGACTCTTATCACGCAATCAGTGATGTGGTGGCTAAAGGCCTAAGTTAAAGAGCATTGCCAGAGTCAATACGCTGAATTTTGTGTCAGCAAAACATTGTTTTTATGTTTTTCCATATCTGTATATTTTAACGCTTTAACTCCCATTCTATAACTGATACAGGTAGAATACATTTGGTAATTTTGGCATCTCTGTTACCATTGGCCGCGATCAATAAGCCCCCATTCATTGTGTTAAAATGCTGGATGGACTCAGGAAATATGATATCCAACAATCGAGAAGGTGCAAGGTTGCATTTAGACACTAAAATCACACTGATCAATACTCTTTGGCTATTATCTAATGAAGTATATAGCTACAATGTGCAACATCTCCCATAGCAAGGCAATCTCCACTGTTGTACACCTGGGAATCAACCTACCAGGTAAAGCATTTCGAACATGAAGGTAAATTCATGTAGATCACAAAGGTAAAGACATTCTGAGTAAATGGTTATCAGGTTACAGCTAAGAGAACTTTCACACCAGCCACCAAAGGACGGCGAAAAAAATATCAAATAGCCTCTCTTGCAAGGAACACAGCATAAATGAGAATCACACTTGCGAGGACCAAGTATCACTCATTATATTACTATTTTTTTATGATTCAACAAGATTATAAAGGAAGATAGAGAATAAGAACTAGTACCAGTGACAGCATATAGTGCACATAAAGCATGAAATTCAAGAGTACGGTCCTGTGACATGGAGAAGAAATCTTTCAGTATTCTATAGTAGTTAAACATAAGACAATAATCAATGTACATGGAAAGAGGAAAAGTGTGTGAATGAATTCTACCGATCAAAGTACAAATGGGAGACGATCTTTAAACGAATAAATCAATGAGATTTAAGCCATATGCTCAAATTTGCAATCTTTACACCACAATGCAACAATGAGATAACTGACTTTAAAGTCCCTCATTTTCCTAGTTGTGGTCTCTTAAGCATTCAAATTTATGTTGGTAGAGACACTTGTTGCTTTTAAGTTTGAGGTATATTAACATAGAACAAAATTAATTATATCATACATTTGAATATTTTTGAAATTTGAGATGAGATGGAGACACATCTCTACTTGAAAACTAAATAAAGTATCACATTTATCGGCAATAAAAATGAATTAAGTAGTTCAGTGCCAAAAGCAATTCAACATCCATGGTCTATTTAATGGGATAAGAAAAGTATACAAACAAAAGATATATGGTTAGATACTCACAACGTAAATAATTTAGAATCAATTCACCATGTGTCAATCTTTAAACTCTAATGATTACAGCTATGTACAGCAATGAATTACATTTAATAATGTAGCAAAATAGTTCGATCCCGTAATATATGCATGCACCCAGAAGTTCATTAACAAGTGAAAAGTGAGATGCTAACCAGATGATGTATTGGGACTGCGGACAAAGATCCAAATCTGCCGTTGATGCGCCCCACAATCTCATGAACTTGACTTGTAAGTTTCTGATCTGTGGAGACACATTATAGAAAGAGAATAATATCAGATAAAGAGATGGACCTGCACCGAGTCCAATGCATATAGGAATTGCAGAGTCCTGAGGACATGGTGCATTAGTAGAGCCTAACTTTTTTGCTTAAATAAAAACTGGATTCAGATATGGGAAACATGCCAAATTGAGAAAAGAAGAAACTGGAGTTCCATAAGACAAGAATTTCTTAGGAGTAATGAAGTGCTTCTATTCCTTTATATAGAAATCTTCCAGGACATTTGTTGCAGCAACTTTAATGCAATGCACTGACTTTAATAGCAATAATAAGGATTGTCATAATCAGTGTGCTACGGGAACTTGGTAGGAATCTATATTAGGAAGTATCTTCACTAACAACGAGCTCAATGCTTCACTGAATATTTTCAATTCATAGGTAACATTTTCACAGTACATTTCCTTAATAGCTTAGCACTACCCTAATACAGTAACAATAATCCAAAGGCATATGAACATTCACATTGCATAACCCAACATCACCCTGCACCTACCCAAACAAACACAAGCACCAAAACGACAGATAAAAAAAATGGTAAAAGGAGAAGCGTGGTGGATACCCTTAACCAAGATACGGGGGGTTCGAAGAGATATGGAATGGGAGAAAGGGTCACAGTGCTTCCTTACACCCTAACCTCTTTCAGGAGGAACCGAAACATATCACCAACCTTGTCCAGTTTGGTGACTACGCACACTCAAAGGAGACTTCATTCCTGGACATGGCCATGACACCCAAGCAGTGCTGTTCACCAACAAAAAGCAAAACTCGTAACAACGGGCTTGTCATGCTAGTAGACTACCACCAATACCTCCTGGGTAGAATCAACCAACATGCCGCACCACATGACATTGCCCGGATTGGCCACCAACATCCAAACCATCTTCCCTTGTGCCAACAGCAAGTCAAACACGCATGGATAGGCTTGCCATACGAAGAGATCACAAGGACAAGAGAAGAAATTAATATTGCTACTAAATGAGTGGCACATGCAAGAAGCGTGCCCAATTAATGGTGATGGCTAAGAAAACTCACCTTGGAAGCAGCATCTTTGGTACCTAGTGCAACTAGACAGCAATAAGCAGCTCTTATAGGAGTGAAAAAGATCAAGACACTCTATGATCCTCAGTAGACAAAACACGCGAAAGCATGGACATAGACAGAAGACAAGGATCGATAGGAAGTAGCAAGTGGTACAACGGTAGAGGGTGGCAAGAGAAAATGAGAGCTATGGCATACTGTAATGCAATGTCTACGTTTATGTACATACAACACGCATATGTGTATGTTCATGTGTGTAGGCATACATCACCTATGCTGGTTTGCGGGGGGTGGGGGGAGCAGGAAACAAGGACGACGATGCCAACAAAGGTTCCACCTCTCTTGTATGATATCCGAAGTAACTTGTTTCCAACCCTTTCCCAATCCATAAGCAATTTCCTCAACTTTTATCACATGTTGAGGCAACTTTTACCAACTTGATTTTGTTCACTTTCTCCATCCGTCCCAAAATGGCCGCGTTTGACTTGTCAAGCTTTTTAAGGATGTTGATTTATTGACTCGTACTTAGTTTGTAGTGTCATAAAATCTGCAGTAAAACTATTCCGTCTTTGAGAAACATTAAAAAAATCAGGACGGACAAAAAATATACTTATTTGGGACGGATGGAGTAGAATGACTTTCCTAGTGTGGAATAGCATATCTCAGCCCTGCACACGTGACTTGCTCGGGCAAAGATTCGTCACATCCCGTACGTGTTCTACGCAAAACAATTACATCTCATAGCATGACCCTAATGTGCAATTCTAAGCGCAGTCCGCACTATGCATCCCAAACACGGATTTTAAATGCATCTCGCATAATCGGTGCTTACCTGACCCTGCACTTGAGGCTCACAGTTGTACATTCCATAACTTGACAAAGTCATGGAAAGGCGGAATAATAGGGACACGAAAGCAGTCATGAGATGGCTCACTTTCTTGCCCCGCATTTGGGTCTACTGAGGAGTAGTGGATTGGAGGCTATAATAGCGAAGGAAGCCACGTGCCCAATTGTTGGACCACACGTGGCCTAACTAGGCTCAAATGGGAGAATTGCGGAATGGTTCCCACACAGGACACGCGGCCCTCGTCCGTGACTCTGTACTGACAAGCCAATGAAATTGTGACACCGAATTGTATGGATGTCACGTGCTTTGTCTTAAGGGCTCGATCTTCAACACATATAAATACTCACAACATTTATGGTGGCATTCTACAGTAAGCTCGAGCAATATTAGTTCGCAAGTCTTATCTTCTCCTAAGCTAGTTAGTTCCTATTCTCGCTCCCGTTCCTATTTCGAGGTTTATTGTAAGCCAAGTATTCATCCAAATCCTCACAACCCCATAGGTTGTGGTACAAATATCTAGCTTTACATGTCCAATACAATTTAGGTACAATCATTATAGTAAGATGCCCTTAGTACCTAACATTCCATTCCAATACTATCCCTAATCGACTTAGTATCCTATGAAACTTCTCTTTCAATCTATCAGACATATGTCTTATTATATAATACTCCTCTTTAATTGCATCAGAAGTGTTGTGATAGCCCGTTCGTAATAATTTCTCTGAAAATGTTCATCAAACGGATTTTTGAGATTATTTGAGCTAAGATTCATATACCACGAAAATTTATTTCCATTTGACAATTAGTGAGTACTTTTCACAACTTCTTAGTAGCAAAATTGTTCGTGTCCAAACTATCTTAAGCAATTACCTCAACTTTTATCTCATGTTGAAGCGCCTTTCACCAACTTGATTTTGTCCATTTACTCCCTCCGTCCCACAAATCGCGTTTGACTTGTTAAGCTTTTAAGGATGGTGGTTTACTGATATGTATTTTGATTATATTGATATAAATCTGCACTAAAACTGTTTCCTTCTTTGAGAAACATGAAGGAAATAACCCAGCACAGATGAAAAATATACTCCCTCCGTCGCATTAGGAACTACACGTATTTCCCCTTTAGATGTCCCATTAGAAATACACTTGCCCAAGATGGAAATTTATAATACTTCTTTATTCAAGGACGAAAAGGTAAAAAATAAATAGGTTGAGGACGAAAAGGTTAAGGTGAAGACATATCAACGTGAAAATAGATACTTCAAGGACGAAAAGGAAAAAAAAATAGGTTGAAGATGAAAAGGCAAAAAGGTCAATAGGTTAGGGACGAAATAGGTGTTTAACTCCATAACCTCGTTTATACACGTCATTCGCCAGATGGAGGTCAACGTCAACGTCCACGTACACGCAAGTTAACGTTTGACCAGACGGTGAGGAGACGGAAGGACCACTTCATCCTGCAAATAGATACTTCAAGGACGAAAAGGTAAAAAAAATAGGTTGAGGACGAAAAGGTAAAAAGGTCAATAGGTTAGGGACGAAATAGGTGTTTAACTCCTAGCTTTACCCATATCCATCTTAACATTCCAATACCATCCCCGAACTACTTAGTATCCCATGAAACTTCTCTTTCAATCTATCACGCATATGTCTCACATAGTTCTCCTCTCTACTTACATCGGGAGTGTCATGAGATAATTCGTTTGCAACTATTGCTCAAACATTGTGTAAATTAAGTTTAATCAAACAGATTTACGAGATCATTTGAGCCAAAATTCATAAGAGTGTCAGGATTCAGGACACCATTCAAAATTTGGTAACAAATATCGATGATATGAGGCATGTTCCGGCTCCTTTGATCCCAAATTGGATCTTCTCTAAGCATAAGAACCATAAATCTTACATTCAATGAGCAAAAATCTTAGTCAAGCAAAGAAATATAGTTAGTTTTGGTGATGTCTTGCAGCTTTACTAAGAAATATATGCTTTGCAAACTAGATTCTTCCGGATTTACGAGCATTCAGTAGTCCGGAGAGCATATTTGTTCTCATAATTGCATGAAATGGCGGTAATATAGTATAAGATACTACAGTAAAAACAAGACAGAGCATTCTAAGGAGCATACATTCAGGAACATCTGTTCTCGTTGGTACGGCAATTTGTACCAAAACCACTTTATCACGCCAATTTGGGTTTTCCTCGAGAAATTTTTCAAATGCCAATATCTTTTGTGGAATCCCCTTTATCATATCAAGGCGATCAACACCTAACATGACCTGTCATCGAAAATTGCAAGAAAAAGTCTAAGAACATGAAGATAGATCATGCCTTGAGGTTCACATTTCAGAATGCAGTTAGATGAAGAGAAAACTTCATGGATACATCAAGTAAGTCTAATGAAATCATATGTGAAAATAGATTTAATTCGGGCGTCATACTTTAACTTGTGCAAGTAAAACAACTGATCAAGGAAAACTTTGCATTTCTTGTTTAAGTAAGAAGTTCAGCAAGATTTTATGAAGGAAAACAGCACGAAAAGGAAAGTAAAACTACCTTTCTTCCAGAAAACCGCTCTTTTAATTCTTTGATGTGATCCTGAACTTCTTTGAGCTCAAGTTCCCCAATGAACCGCTCCGAATCTATGCCAATCGGGAACTGCCGTTCCACCGATATACAACGAAAATCAGAGTACATAATTACTCACTGGTAGTTCAAAAAGGGATTCTATGTATTCAATGTGCTAATATATGCAGCTAGAAATCTAGATTCTCTAATATACACAAGAGCCATTGACATCTGCAAACGCATACTGTATATATTAAAAATAGAAAGAATTAATATCATAATCAATTCAGAAAAAGGTACCGCAGCAACTCGAGTCAGTCTCCCATGATCTTCTACTCCTTCAGGTGTACCCTCTAGTCCAAGAATGCGAGTACAAGCACTCACAAAATGCCTTGCATAATCATAGGTATGGAATCTGAAAACAAATTTCACAGTATTGACAAGAAAGCTCAACAAGAGATTCAAGTAGAGGAAAATGACGGCCTCCAAACATACCGAACAAATCATATTCAAGCGGGTAAATACTAGTATCTCTATTAAGAATCTCATAAAATAGCAGGAATGCTTAGCATGCCATAAAAACTAACAGCTGTCAGACTGCCACTATAATCAGTGAGTAACAAAACTCATCATAGATACCGTCTCCATAACTCATACTATATGGCATAACGAAGTCATCACATCCCTAGGTGAAAAAAGATTCCACTTCATCATTGAACGAGTTCCACCATAGTAAGAGGTATAGTTATGTGTTCCAAATTATTCCAAGACAGGTAATTTCATTGTCTTGAGATTAAGAACAGAAAGGTAAACAAGATTAATCCACATTGGTTGAATGCAAGAGCAACTAATTTTGGGAGACGGACCAACCATAAATTTATAGAAAAGATCTCACACAACCTCAAAAGGATATGAGCAGAAAGTCTTTAAGCATAAAGTGAATTCCCTTTGTTCGGCTCAAGAGTCCACTTTTAAAAGTTAGTGCCGTAAGGAACAAAATATATTACCATAAATGCCTTTAGTAGTAAGGGATTATTCAATCTTTTGATTTCGAGCTTACTGTATGAAAATACAACTATACAACTCAGCTCACAGCCTTAATCCTAACTACTTTGAATCAGCTACGTGAATCCTATCCCCAAATTCAATTATGCAAAAGCAAGGTATTAACTTAACTAACACTTTTTTATATCTATCTTTTCGATAATGCCCATGTTAGTTGGTCTTCCCCTACATGTAGTCTGGTTGATACTGATAACCTCACATTTGCTGACATATTCACAAGGTATTGTACATGTCCAAACCATCTTAAGCAATTTTGTCTCATTTTACAAATATTAGGGCGACATTTATAATTTCATGAATTAAATCATTCGGATAGGAGTTCTAGCTTTCCTATTTAAACAATCGCATTTCAGCTACACTCATCTTCTTAGAATGCTCTTTCTTTATTACCAACATTCAGTTCCATAAAGTAGCATGGGTCTAATAGTTCTCCAGTAAATTTTCCATATAACTTGGCAGGTATAAGCTGATAACATACACCACAGATTATCTTCTCCATTTGACACAGCCTGATTCCCATGATTAGCATCACCAATCAACATCTTAAGTTCAACGTAATGCGGATTAATTTGGAAAATCAAAAAGGTTTATAGGCTTAGGTTTTAGAATTATTGTTTTAGTGAAACACCCCTATAATAGAAAGCAGGAACTTGTTGAGAAGAAGAAGAAGAACAACAACAACAAAGCCTTAGTCCCAAAATGATTCGGGGTCGGCTAATATAAATCATCAGATGAAAAGAAGAAATTAAAAGAAGAAATAGGTTTGAAGAAAAGAAAGAAAAAATTGATGTTAGAGCAAAATATATAAAGAACGATGATCAAAGAAATAATCAATCACAAACACACGAATTTACGTGGTTCACCAACTTGGCTAGGTCCACGGACGGAGGGAGAATATATTACTTTCAATGAACAATTACAAAAGACAATCTCTCTAATTTAGTTGCACGAATTATTTAGGCAAATAATTCCATCAACCTAAATCCTAGATCTCTACTTGTAACTCTCAAAGATGACAGACTAAAAAAATATGCTAGGGGAGGGGTTAGCATTTATAGGCTTAAATACTAGAAACCCAAAAGGAAGAGGAAACCTATTTCTTGTACCCAAAGTAAGGAAACAATTTCCTAATTCAAGTCCTTGTACTAGAAGTATACTTTCTGAGACGGTGTGAGTCCTAATTAACTTACCAAAACCAAGTACAGCAAGCACGTCACTCTTGTTCCTTGTCCATTTTGATTTCCAAAAGTCAACGGCAGACTTTTGCCAAACACTCCAAGTCCCCGTTTTTGCCTAGGCTTCACGCCTTCGCCATAACAGCAGGTTACTTGCAAATCTTGTGGCCTTCGCTCAAAGCGCTTGCCACACTCTTTTCGTCCCAAAATTATAATACTTGTCGCGAATATATCCTTAACGAAAATGCCATTTGATTCAAAGGCATATTTCCAACAATTGAATTGAAAAAATGAGAGTTTTTTTTTTAAAAAAAAAAAAAAAAACCCCATCACCCACATTAATTATTGCCTTTCACTCTGTTTCTAGCGCCATATTTTCTTCAATCCCAAGTAGAACCACATCACTCTCAATCACCCTTATCCATGTTTTCTTAGGCCTTCCCCTCCCCTTCACCATCTTATTACTTCTCCACTTTTCAATCCTCCTAACCGGGGCATCACATGGGTGCAACTCTTTCTTTCCCCCAAATCACCTCATTCCCCATCTGGTTCTTTCTTGTATGACGACACACCCATCGTAGCATACGCATCTCCGTCACATTCAACTTATGAATGTTACATTGTTTAACGGCCAACACCCAGTGCCATATAAAAGTGCTGGTCTAATTGCCGCACATTAGAATTTTCCCTTTGATCTATGGGGCATGGATAACAAAGAAACCATGTGGCATTCTTCCACTTTAACCAACGTGCTTTAATCCTTTGAGTCACGCCTCTATCTAATTCTCCAACCTTTTGGATAATAGATCCAAGATAAAGAAAAAAGTCAGAGCCTTGGAAAATCTTACAATCTAAAGCGATCGCCCCTCCCTATGTGCTCCCAACCATGCTAAACTTACAATCCAAATATTCAGTCGGGCTTCTACTCAGCCTAAAACCTCAAGATTCCAAAGTCTTTCTCCACAATCCCAACTAACTTTCAACACCTTATTTTGTCACATCAATCGACACAATATTATCTGCGAACATCATACACCACGGTAAATTGTCTTGAATCGACCTTGTCAATTCTTTCATGCTTATATCATAGAGGAAAGGACTAAGTGCAAAATGAATGCACTCCAATCGTGATAGTCTATCTTTCCTATTTCGAACAGTAGTCCGCAAACTTGTACTAACTCTTCTATACATGTCCTTGATGATGTCAAAATAATTTTTTGAAACACCTATCATTGATAATGCCTACCAAAGTACCTCACATGGTACTTTATCATATCCCTTATCCAAGCCAATGAAAACCATATGTAAATCCTTATGTTTCTCCCGATTGTGCCCCATAATTGTCTCATAAGATCGATGGCCTACATAGTCGATCTTCCACGAATAAATCTGAAGTGGTTCTCCGAGATCTTCACACTTCTCCTTAGTAGCTTGATCCCTCGATAGTTGGCACAATCATTTCCTCTCTCACCAAAACACCTCTAAACCTCAATTGGTATGCCATTGGGCCTTAGCCCCACTCCTTTCTTCAATCCCATCTTTTTCAATGCCATATTCCCTTCACCCTTTCGAATTCACCGACTAAGTTATCGATTAACCATAATCGAGGTGATGTCCAAATCTCCAATATCTTGATCTCACCGGGGGTTTCAAAATACGACCTCCATCTATCTTTTATCTCCGCATCTCCGACAAGAACTCTTAGTATACATTGTTCACACATTTAACTTTCCCAATATCACGCCTTCCTATCCCTCATACGAGCAAGTCGATATATGTCCTTTTGTATCCAACCTAGCATGAATCTCCCGATTCAACTTTGCTCTTGAGTCTCGTACAACCTTTTCTCGCTTTTCTTCTAGTCTCCTTATACTTCTCATAATTCTCATTACTACTACATTTCCCCAACAATTTATAGCGTTCTCGCTCACTCTTCATTTGTCGCACTTCATCCAAGATGTATCCTTATTTTGCAACATGCTTTCTTTAGATTCTCCTAGGACTTCTTTCTCTACCTCCTTTATGATATGCTCCATTTTAATCGTCGAATCTATAGTATGTAAATTCACTATGCCACACAACAAAAATCAAATTGAGTTTTAGGATATACACGAAAAGGAATATGTTCCCTAATATCGATAAAACACGAAAGTGAAAATTACCAACATATTTCAAGTATCAGCACTGTATCTAGTGAATTTTCAACACAAATTAAAATCATGATAGTTGATGGTTTATACGTAAACATGTGCATTAAACAACAATATATCATAGCCCCAACAAAACCTTCTAAGCATGACCTTGAAGGTCGTAGCAGGAAATTGTCTGGTGGCAACACATACTATAAACACTCATTGAAAATACATTTAAAACATCAAAACGTAGAAACAAGAAAGATTATTTAACTAAAACAGATTTATAATAACTTCATATATTCCTCCTCGGCTACGATCGCCCACGTAGTTGTGCAGATGTAAACGTTCCTTAGGGTGGAGAAAGGGAGCATAATTATAAGCAACAAACAAACAGCATAGTTGTCCTTGGTTGCAATCTCACACGAGCCTTTTGAATTCATGGACTACCCCTTGAGTAGCAGCGGTGAGTGGTGTACCGTACACCTGAGAGAACTTACACATTGGTTTTAGATAAATTATTTCTTGACGTTTAAAACATTTCCATACTTTACTTAATTAAATAAAGGGAGAACGTAGTAGAATTCGGGATGTAACCTGTTTCTTTCCAGAGATTTGATTTCTGTCTAGTTAACTAATTAGCCTATCCCATTACACCAAGTTCAAATTCTATCTAGTTAATAGTAGTTTCATGACCCTTCAGTTCACCTAAATTCAAACTACAGTTGTTTTAATCTGCCAACATTAAATCATAGGTAAAAGAAGCACTTTGCCTGTTTGCCTTCTTGTATAATTAGCAGTTTCTGAATGGCATACTTGGAAAACAGATCCAGGCAGCTCAAAGGATAAGAAGACAGATTTTGGTTGAAGTAACATATCACACACACAAGTTTCAACCTTGATAGCCGTCATACATTCCAAGCATCCACAACTACCATTGGATCTGTTAGACAAACCAACCCAGGCAAAGGGCAGTCTAATCAAATCAAGTATCATTGAGGAAAATAGTGAGACATACCCAACCAAATCGGCAGCAAGAACTGCACGTAGAAGCTCCGATCGAGATGGCAACGTCCTGTGAATCTCCGAAGACGGAAATGGTGTGTGAAGAAACCAACCTACTTTCATGTTACTGTTGTGCTCCTTCAGGTATTTTGGGAGGAACATAAGATGGTAGTCATGGCACCAAACGACATCGCCCTCTTCATAATGCTCATTCACCACTTCCGCAAACATCTCATTCGCTTTTTTGTATGCATTGAACTGCGATTGGAAACTTCTGGTTGTGGCAAGACGGTCTTCTTGTGGAAGTCCTAGGTAATGGAAGAGCGGCCATAATATGTTGTTGCAATAGCCATTATAATATTGATGGACAATCTCTTCATCAAGAAATACAGGGATACACCTCTGCATCAAGTAGATATTCCACAATTATTAATCAATGCAAATGCTTACATATAAACCTGTATATCACATGATTAATTGTTTCCTGTGTTAGTTAACGGACAAAAAGACTTGGACCTAAAAACAAACTGCACCTTATCAGCCAAAGCTTTAGTAAGTGCCCTCTGCCCAGCCTCGTCTGGCACATTTACGCCTGCCCATCCTATCCACTTTGCCTCAAACTCCTTCACACCTTTATCAATTAAGTAATAAACACTTGGGTTCAATTTTGTTGGTATAAACCTCATTCCAAAAAATACACAAAATGCAGACTTCGTTTACTGCTAAAAAGCGAATGCAAGAGGAAACAGGGCAGCAAAAAAAATTGGGAAGTGTATACATTTGATAAAAGCTTACCTAGAAGAGCACTAACAAGACCCCCAGCACTTACGTCCAGTTTCCAACTCTCTTCACCTTCTCTAACTGCAGAGACCGGCAGACGATTAGCCACAACCAACAATCGCTGTTTGAAAGGCCCCCCTTCATCAGAATTTTCACATCCATCACCAGTTGACTTTTCAACATTTGAAGGCCCAGTGCCATCATCTTTTCTTTGACGGGACTCAAGTTCACTAGGATCAACACTAGATGACTCATTTGGTTGAGAGGCTTTACTATTCTTTCTTTGCTCCCGTACTTTCAAGAGTCTGCCTACTCGACTCGAGGGGAATGATGAGTTGTCGTTGCACTTGTTCCCAGGCATTGGAGCTGCCTACGACCAGACCTCCCACACCAACTTTATTTGGAGCTGAGTATTTTAAATCAAGTGTTTTGAATTTTGATTAGAGCAAATTAAGTAGGACACCAAAACTCCGCAAACAATAAAATTAGGAAAAAAAAAATTACAACATCACAGAATTCAGACATTAGTAAACAGAAAATTTACCGCCTAAAATTGAAATTTAAAACACAAAATGCAGATAAAAAACCAATCAATCATCATCCTTGGTGAACACACACCCCTATGAAACAAAACAAAATAGCACTAAAGAGAGATATCTGGATGAATGGGATCAAGAGCATGGGTCTACTAGCATGCTCTCCTTGTTTGATTCCGTGATTTAAAACCCACGTTCTGTAAATTTCCATATAGAAGTATGTGAAAACCAACAAAAGCGACATAAAGAGGCTTGGAAGAGAAAAACGTAGATATAGACATGGTAGATGTTACATAAATTACCAAAACACTTAAGAGGCGAATAGATAGATTCTACTTCTTCTACTTCAAGAAACTTAAACCCTCACATCAAAAAGGATCACATTGCATGCAACAATTCTGAAGACGATCTATAACGGCAGGTTCAAAAAACATGAATCTTCTCTTAGTTACACCCACTTTCTGGACAAACTATACATTTAATGAAACAGCAGTAAAAAAGTTCCATCCGAAACAAATTATCAATCTACTCCGTTCGCTTCTCGTACAATTTTTTTTCTGCTGGTACTTGTTTGGTTCACAAATTTGTCAATGTAATAGATGTCATTTTAGCACATTCCATCATGGTTCAAATTGAACGGAAAAAATCATGATCCATACCATCCAAACAAAGAGCACTCGGAATAATTAACAGGGAACAAGAATTTAAAACCATCTTATAATAGAAGTCAAGAAATGATACCAACTTTAAAGTAAGTCAAGGAACAGCAGTAAGACTCAGAAAACAAGAAATTAGACCCACACTCACCAAAATTGACCCGAAGGCTGCAATTATAGGCAACAGCTCAAGTCCGTTGGCCGGGAAAAGAACCGTCACCTGTCACTACCGACTCGGATTTTTGAGTGATTCGCCGGAGAGAAATGGGGAAAACAGAGAGATTGAAAACAACACTGCTAGACATAGAGATTTTATGTGGCAAAGGAATAGCAGAGGGAGACAAAAGACGAGGAGGGAACAACCGAATCCTCGTGTAAGCTCTACAATGTCCATAGAGCCTCACAGCCATGCAAGTAACACCAAAAAGGGATTTTTTTTTGCTGAGTAAAAGAAAATCAAAATTAAAAGAAAGAAGAGTAAGAAAATGCTCTTCAATGCTTACGCAAAATCCGAAACACGTCAAAAATCTATCCTTGGTTTTGTGGGATAAAAACTCAAAAAAAATTGTTGGTTATAATTGAAAGTGATTGGTAACTTGAGTCTTGAAATTTTGAAATGACGACGCGAATTTTTTTCAAGAATTTACCCCCACTGAAAATATTCCCTGAAACTGCTCTCCTTGATTTTGCCAGTTGAATTCCCTTTTCCATTCATACGAAATGATTTTTCTCATAATTTTTGCGATTTCGAGTTTGGGGAAGTGAAGCATACGACTGGAGATGTTTCCTTTTTCTTTTCTTTTTTCCTTTTTTAAAGGAAGACGTTTTTATTTATTTTCAATAATAAAAATTTGTGGCAACCTCTCAGATTTTAGAAAACACAAAATCTTGGGAAAAACCTGTTTTAAACTTATAAATATTAGCTTGCGTAAAAAGCGGATAACACTGTGAGAAGGCACGGTGGCATTGATGTAAATAACTGGAACTTATGAAAACTCACCAGACACTTTTCGAAAACTGTAGGAGGCATTTTTCAATATTACAGCAGGCAGATTTTAACACTAGAGCAGCACATGTTTTGACATGCCTGCTGGGTTTTTTTTTTTCAAGTGGCAAAAAAAGTGTCTTCTCTAAAGTAAAAGAGTGTCTGCTTGAGTTTTAAAACATGCCTGCTGGGTTTTTTTAAAGTGTCAAAAAAAAGTGTCTTCTCTAAGGTAAAAAAGTGTTTGCTGTGAAAGTCTCAAAAAAAGTGTCTACTGTAAAAATATTAAAAAGTGCCTTTACAGTATCGAAAAGTGTCTACCCAAAAACCTTTTTTTATAAAATTGACAGTGATTTCGTCATTGTTGACGGTGACCTCGTCTTTTCCTTCACCGCTGAGACGGGTTCATGTCCCTCACGTGACATCTTTGGAATTTTTCTGCTTTCTTCATCAATACTCAGTGACTCGCTCCATCCTAAAATATGTACTCCCTCCGTCCCAAAATACTTCGCACATTTTTCCCTTTTGGGTGTCTCATTGGTAAGTCTCACTTTCCCAAAATGGAAAAGATTTCCACTACTTCTCTCTCCTCTCCACTCACAACAACTATCCATTTAATATTCTCTACCCCACTTTCTCTCTCCTTCCCACTCACACCACTCACTTTTCTTACACATTTTATTAATTCCCGTGCTTTTCAAAAAAGTTGAAAGCTGTTTTGGGACGGAGGGAGTATTCCATATTTAGTTTTTTACTTTTATAATTTATTAATTTTAATTTAAAAAAATATAAATAATTAATTATTTTATAATCCAAAATAAAATTTGATAATGGTAATAAGATAATTAATAAAATTCATTTAAAAGGTGAAAATATATATATATATATATATATATATATATATATACTGTAGTCAGAGTATCAAATTGATTAACATTTCAAATATTGCTTCATCCATGACAGAATGGACTAGAATGTTAGAACTGTTATTCAGTTTAGTCCCTGGACTTAACGGAGCCCTTTAGAACTTAACCAAAGTAACAGAAACTAACGAAAAACACTTAAAAGAGGGAGAAACACAAAATCAAGTGTGCAATCGGGGTGAGCGGTCCAAGGCGGGGTGTAATAATGTTAACAAATTAATACTTTTCTCATTTCAAAAATAAATAAATTATTACTTTCACATTTGTACTTCTCGAATTTATAATAATTATTATATTTAAAATATAAACCTGCTTAATCAAAATAATAAGGATAATTTTTTATTATTATTGTAGGATGGAGGGATTAGAGCATATATAAAAAATACTTCCTCCCTCCCAAAATGATCTTCATATTTGTCATTTCTTATTGTACCAAAAAATTCTTCTCATTCTACAATTTAGGCTTAAAAGTGCATAAACAAAACATGGCTAGTAAAACAAATGTTCATATCCTTAAAAAGTTTGAATAGTCAAACGCGAAGATCATTTGGGACCAGTGGCGGAGGCAAGGCATAGGCTATGGGGGCAATTGCCCCCATTGAGTTTTCAAAACCAATATTTTAGTAGTGCATTTTTTGTAAAATATTGGTAAAATTAAGTGATTTAATGCAAATTGCCCCCATTGAAGTTTAGAAAAAAATACATTATAAATGATTTTTCCCCCCATTAGTTAGTGTATTTTTTAATAACATATTTTGCCCTCCTTACAAAAAAATCCTGGCTCCGCCACTGTTTGGGACGGAGGGAGTACTACTAATACTGAATTATAATTAAGCTAATACGATTACAGTATATTTTTAATGTTACAGTGTAGTTAATTAATGCACTAATTAATTGCAGTACTTATTATTCTTTTCAATAAGCTAATTGAGTACTACAGTGACTAACTAAATTACTACTGTGCTTTCTTTTTCTTTTTTTGGCCAAACTACTGTGCTTTCATTATTAGTGTTCATTTATAGAAAACATTGATCTAAGAAAGAGTTCCTTTTACTACGTTATAATGTTCGATGGTTTTATATTTGACCTATCGACTTTTTTAACCATCCTACTTTGATGAAACTTTGGTTTTAACCACCCTTGTTTTATTTTACAATTTTAACCATCGTACTTTAGACAAACATTCATTCTATGGTTGTTATTTTTTTTAGCAATTTTAACCATTGTACTTTAGATTTTTGGGCAATAATGAGTGTGTATTAAAGTACGATGGTTGAAACTGCTAAAAAAACAAGAGTGGTTAAAACCGAAACTTTATCAAACTACGAGGGTTGAAAATTTCGATAAGCTTTTATAATTTTGATTTACTTGAAGCTGATGAGTAAGTAGAGAGCTATACACTTCAAACTTCAAAGGTCAAAAGCAGTTGTGAGCAAGAACGCTGACCTCTACCAAGGAAGTGATCAGGTGGGGTGATATCAATTTGCCTCTTGCAAGGGTTGACAGGGTACCCCTCTTTGAGTCGGAGGCATTTATGTGTTGTAAACTTGGAAAATCCTACCATCCAAAAGCTAGTACCATCATGTTTATTAAAGGCAACTAACTCTAACTCAATAAGTGGCAAAGCCAAACAAATAATCAAGGAGAGCAGTCAAGATTGCTCATGAAATAAAGCTATACTTTTCATAAAACAATTTCGCAAAAAATAAAAGGGTAAATTACAAAATAGGGCCTAAAGTCCTTGTAGTTGTAGTGGTGGCAGTTTGGAGCTGACGTGCAAAATTTAGCAAAATAGGGCCTGACTTGACACTTTGTTAGCAAAATAGTGCTTTTAAACGGTTTTCGTTAGAAAAGTCAATTAAGTCACATGTGATTGACGAAATGGATCAATTTGAAATGAGAATTAGTTCTTAATGGGTTAAATGTTAATACTTAATCTTAAAGTCGCAAAATATGAAATTTCAAGTTTTAAATTAAAATTTTGAAATAAAATAACTAATACATTAAATTTTTATTTTAAATATAAATAAATAAATTATTTTTGACAAAATAATTTTGACAATTTTTTCTATTTATGTATTAATTTTAAATAAAACAACCAAATTATGATTTTTCTTTGAAAAAATATACTTTTTTCCAGATTTACATCTCCGCTTCCACCCTCCATCTTCGCCATCTCTCTCGTCTCAAAACACCCTCGACCACCATCTCCATCAATTTAGATGGACAAAACTTATCAATTTTCTTTGAAAATAATATTCTTGAAAGGAAATGATTATTTATTTAAATTTCAAAAATTAACAAATTTCTTTAGAATTTAGAATAATTTTATTTAGATTTGAACAAAAAAAATTATTTATTTATGCTTAAAAAAATTAAATAAAAAATTTAATATATTAGTTATTTTATTTTAACGTTTGAATTTAAAATTTGAAGACTTATATTTTGAAACTTTAAGTGTAAGTATCTACATTTAACCGTTTAAGAACTAATTCTCATTTCAAATTGATCCATTTCGTCAATCGCATGTGACTCAACTGACTTTTCTAACGAAAACCGTTAAAAAACCCTATTTTGCTAACAAAGTGTCAAGTCAGACCCTATTTCGCTAAATTTTGCACGTCAAGCCCCAAACTGGCACCATTACGAGGAATTTAGGCCCTATTTTGTAATTTACCCAAAATAAAATGAGTTAAAAATGATATTGTAGTATAAATTTTAGTAAATATAAAGGGGTTGAAATTGACAAAAAATAGAATTATAAATTCGTTAAAGATCTTTTTTAAAAAGAAGTTTCTCTAAAAGTTATAAAATTACTAGAGTAAAATGATACTCCCTCCGTCCTAGACTAAGGTTCTTACTTTCTTTTTTGGTTTGTCCCTTTTTGGTTTCTACCAAACTAAGGTTCTTAATTGCTTTATTACTTCAAATGGACAATGGGACTCACTTGTCATTCTCACAACAAAACTTTTATACCTTCTTTCTCTCTCATACTTTACTTTTCATACTCACAATATTTATTTTTTTCTTAATTTCCGTATAAAGTCAGACTAAGAACGAAGTCTGGGACGGAGATAGTATTTTTTAAGTAAAGGGGCTCAACGCATACCCTTTGTGAGGTTGTGCCTTGGGGCTTGTTTGGTAACCCAATTAAGCTCTTAATTTGGAACATTTTAAGAGATTAAAAAATTAAGCTTGTTTGGTAAGTGAAATTTTAATCACTTAAATGGTTAAGATTATCTTAAAATAAGCAATTATTTTTAAGCTAGTATGGTAAGTCTTAACAAGGTAAGAGGAAGTAAGACAAATAAAGGGAATGGGTTCAAACCCACTCGTCAATATTTTTATTTGTTTATTTAATGTTACTTTCTTTTGTTGAAATGTTTTATTTTTTCATAAAGATTAAATATGAGAAAATTAAAATGAAATTAATTTCATATTTTAATTGAGTATCATATTTTTCAATTTCTTTTTGTCAAAGTTTAGTAAAATTGATCAAAATAGTGAAGATGAAATTTATTAATGTGGGACAAATGAAAGTACCAATAAAAAATTGTTCAAATATTATGATCAGTCTAAATAAAAGATAATTTGACAAATAATATTTTTGAATTATAATTATTTATTTTAAAAAATATGACTATTTTTGTTGAGGATAAACAAAAAGAATAATCAAGTGAAAGAGAAGAGACTAATTTTTGAGTGTTTATTTACAATTTTGATTAAATTCAAATGTATGTAGTTTGTCAGTACCAAACAAATTAAAGTCTAACAAAATTCAGCAACTTAATTATTTCAGCTCTACATTTTCAGAGCTTAATTTTCAGCTTTTACCAAACAGACCCTTAGCCTCAATCCCGAAATAATTGTTTCTTTTTTGTTTTCGTTCGAGAAAAAAAGTAGATAACTATTTTTGTTCGAGTAAGTTTTGGGGAAACTATTTTCTATCTAAATTACTGAAAGTCTACTTTTTTTTCTACTTGCAAGCATTTGACAAACATTTAGGAACAATTTGAAACTAATTTCCCCAAAATCTTGTGTTTTTGTTCGGCAAAAGAAAAATAAATATCACATGAAGAGAAATTTTCAATAATATTGATAAAGAGGGCATTGCGTAAATATCTTGAAGAATATCTTGCTTTAATGGAAAGATAGCATATTATGGACATAGGCAGGCACAAGGAACAATGAACAGGTAAAAGGAGAGATGGAGAGAATCCTTGCCCTTGCAACTTTGCAAGTCTACCCAATAGACAAAGTAGGCCAAAAAGAAAATAAATAGGAAATGGGAGAAAAGACCCGCATGCAACATTGTTTTTTTTTTTTTTTTTTTTTCCTGCCAAATGAAGGCAAGTGGGCTTAAATATCAAGTGCCAAGAGACTAGCAGAACCACAAAGAAATTGCAGGGAAGCAAGCTACAGACATAAATAGGGTGTCCTTTCCCCCATCTATAGTCCGTATATTTTAGCAATGATGCAGGGGCAACCTTAGTGCCAACTTGGACCTAGGACCGCGACGTGCCTAGTGAGGTTGAGATTTGACCACATCTCCGAGAGATAGAATTAAGATTAATTGGGCAATATGTGGGACCTATCGAACACATGCGACAAAAATGCCAACCTAGTCTGGCGGGTCCACTTTTTGGATATCCGAATTCATCGGTATAGCCAAACAATTGAGGAAGATAATACTCTCATGGTATTGATAAGATCATGAACCGAACATTAACTTGTTCGATAGAAGGGAATCAGGAAAAGTTAATGAATGACAATGAATGCATTTGGAAAATGACCCTCAACTGATTACCATATTATTCGAATTCGATCACATGCTTATCGGATAAAATTGGTAATTCTGTTGAATAATAAAGGAAATTCCTAGGGAATTGATAAGCCCTTGCTACTACCAGTTATTGAGCCTCTGATACTGGAAAAAGATGCAAGGTGGACATTCGAATTGAGATTCCACTTCTTGCACCTTATAAACACTCATGGTAGACCTAATCCTCCTCTATACTGTGAACTCTAGTATGCACATCGTTAGTAATACGCAAATTATGTTGCTTGAATCAAGAGAAAGAATCAGTAACCCCCTTTATTTTGGAACCTCTAATTGCTGACATTAAAGACAGCATATCCCTATGTAATTCTTTTAGTATTTGTAAGTAGATAGACTTACGGTCTTATTGGCACATAAAAATGCCATTTTTGCTAGGAACATACATCACACTTTTATTGGCCCGGAGGCCACTCTATTTTCTAAAAAAAAATAAAGAAAGAGCGAACATGCAAAATTGTACAGAGTGCGCAACTGGAATTAACATTACGTGTTCAAACCAAATTAAGACTCGCACTCTTAACAAATGAAAATATTTCATAGTAACCAAAAGCAAAGCTGAAAAAGAGGCCAATGATAATGCTACCAACATGCAGAGCATCAATGATTTCATAACAATCCATAAAATGTAAAAAAAGGGCAGTCTAGGCATTTATGAAAGCATAACATAAGGAGCCACTCTGAATAAGGAAAATGCTGAATACCTTAAAAAAAAATATAGAATTAACTATTTGAAGGAAAAAGAATGTAGATTTTTTGATAATGTGGATGGTGAAGGAAAAGGAAGACACAAATTTCATCCATGTCCAGAGCCACAGGAGAAGTGACAGAATAGTAGTGTCCAGACTCCAATTATTACCGAAGTGAAATGAGAAATAACATCACCCTAACAAAATAAATACTAAGTAGACAAATAGTAGTGTCCAATTATTACCCAAGTTTTGCGATGGATACTTGTTGGAAAGAAAATTAAGAGATTCTCCACTACACCGGAAAATTTATGATATTTTCTGACTAAAAGGGCTTCCCTCTAGGGCAAGGAAAAATATGTATAAATGCCTTTGTTAATGGAATAACTAAATCATTCTACTTACACCAGCAGAAGTAAACTCCATATGGAGTCATGAATTATTCTTGCCCCATTGCATTGTAAATTGGATTTTTCAAAATCTATCTAATCAGAAACAAAACAATAAATTTGAACAAATCATGTTACTTGTGAATGGGGGCCTGAATTATTCTTGCCTCGTTGCATTTATATGGAATTTGACACCAATACTCCAAGGATCAGCCAAATTCATTCAATCTCATTCAAGGACACATAAAAGGCAACAAAACACCATAGCCATGAATTCCATGTTGGTAAAGCCTGGTGCCTATAGCAAACCATCACGAGTTGGCTCGTTCATACAAGACGTAAATATACAAATATTGAACCAAACTCCAAAAGTTCAAGGGCATAAACCATGGCTACAACGCAGATGACCACGAGATGGTCTATCTATTACTACTACTGAAATTATTCTAGTAGAGCTCAGTATCAAATCATATTGGCATTTTCCCATTTAAATGCCTTTGTCTCCACTACCTTACGCTATCTTACATTTGGAGTATTAAACTCTATGGTGCAGTTACTACTGAGCTTTCCAAGTGTTATTAAGTCCAAGAGCAATTAACAACAATTGTTCTAGAAGAATGAATTATGTTTTAATTTTTGAAGACGTACACATACAAGCCTGTTCGCGCAATTAGTTAAATTCAAGTGAACATGAACACACATGTCATTCATCAAGGAATTTAGTATAAACTACAATCTCAATTTCTACCAAACTAGTGTCACCAAATCATATTCATATAACAAGCATTTCATGATTCACTGGCCTATAATTTGGCCATGAATTCAATTATCAAAATCGTCAACCGAACATGTAAAAACAGTACTTACTATTTCATACCGAGTAATCCTTTCAAGGTAATGTATGTATGTATGTATGCACAAATCTCTGTGTGCGTATCAATATCAATCCATCAATTTACATCTAAAATCGCCAAATCACTCCCCGATTAATTTGCATTTTTCTCATACTCGGTTTGAAATATAACAGTAAATCATATGATCAGCTAATTTGCAATCGCATAAATCAGCAGTTCAGTTCACTCAATCGATTACAATTATTTCACGCATGTATCAAATGGAATTGACGAAGAAGAACGTTGAATCAACTGAAACGAAAAAAACACGCACAAACACACAGTTGAAATTGAGTAATTAACTGACCTCGTATACGTGGAATGTCGCTGCACCACCAGCTTCGATTTCGATAAAGCTCGGATTGACTTTCATCAACGACGAGGAGAGAGAAATGCTTTCTGGTTCAACAATGTGGAGAGAGAATTGTTGAGGATGATGTGAGAGAGAGAGAGAGAGGAGGAGGAGGAGGGAGGTGAGAATTTGTGTGTGTGTGTGTGTGTCAGTGGAAATACAACAGACGCACATAACACCGCACACACAAGAAGAAATATTTTGGCAGACAAAGTTCCGCCTTTTCTCTAATTTCTTTCATTATTCAAAACTGCAATTTTAGCGCTAAGTGAAGGTCGGTGTGTGTTCGTGACCATCGGTTACGCGGCCGACCATTCAGCGGTGCAGATTTTCCAATCCTTCCCAGTTTATATTCGAAAGGATGCTATATCATCTAAGTTATTTTACTTGGTTCACCTTTGACCAATGCACACACGAACTTTTAAATAAAAAAATAATTGAGTGAGTGTTGTGAGTATGAAAAATATGATCTGAACAAACTAAAAAGACGGAGGGAGTATTTAATAGACTAAATTACTTTTTTAATATTTCAAATACTTAGATAATTAAATGTTTTTACAATGACAACTACTTTCTCATAAACAAAGATAGTTTAGACAATGTGTCAAAGTTTTATGGAAAACTATAAAACTGCAAGTATTTTGATAAAAAAAATACCAGTAGGTAACCCGTGCTCTGCACGGGAATCTATTCCGTTAATGTTTTTTGTATTTTCCTTTTTTTATGTTAATTGATAAATTAACATAATAATTTTATTTGAAAACATATGTATATTTTAAATTAATCAAAACATTTTCATAGTTTTGGTTGTACATAGTTGTAATAAATATATTTTTTAATTAATTTAGAAGTACATTTAAGTCTGTTGTATGAATATTTCAAAAAACCTAATGGTATTAATAGTAATAGTTAACATACTCCGTATATAGTAACTATTATGATTAAATAATATAATTAATAGTAATAGTTAATATATATTATAACAATTATGATTAAATAATACTATTAATAATAATAATTAACTTATATAGTAACTATTATAGTTAACGATTATATTTAACTATTATAATTAACTAATACTATTAATAGTATTAGTTAGTTATAATAGTTAAATATTACTCCCTCCGTCCCGGAGTAAGAGTCATATCTCTCATTTACATGGAAATTAAGAAATGGTAGAAGTAAAGTAAATGTTGTGAGTGTAAAAGTAAATTAGGAGAGAGAATGAGTGGGAGTGAATAATAAGTTGATTGATTTTGTGAGTATAAAAGTAAAGTAGGAGAGAGAATGACTGAGATGAATAGTAAAGATTCTTTGTCATTTTAGGAAAAAGACTTTTACTCTATGACGTACCAAAATAGAAAGTATGACTCTTACTCTGGGACGTAGGTAGTAATAGTTAACTATAATAGTTAACTATTACTATTATAAGTATTAGTTACTATAGTATAGTTAACTATATTAGTTACCTATTATAGTTAACTATATTAGTTACCTATTATAGTACCTATTACTATTATAAGTATTAGTAGTATAGTAGTTAACTATAATATTTACTTATTATAGTAACTATTACTATTATAAGCATATAGTTAACTATTATCATAGTTACTTATTATAGTAACTATTACTATTATAAGTATTGGTTACTATAGTAGTTAACTATAATAGTTACTTATTATAGTAACTATTACTATTATAAGTATTAGTTACTATAGTAGTTAACTATATTAGTTACCTATTATAGTAACTATTACTATTATAAGTATTAGTTAACTATAGTATTTAACTATAATAGTTACCCTATATAGTAACTAATACTATTAGCTAAGAAAAATAATTTGAAAAATCTCTTATTTATAAGAGTGGTAATGATGTGGCAACACCAAATGCAACCTTTCTCTAAGACTTGTCTATGTGGCAACACTATGGCTCTCCTCACCAACTTTAGTATATATATATATATATATATATATATATATAGATTTCTTCAAACTGTCAGCATTTTGGGGCGGAGGGAGTACCATTTAACTATTTACTTCTCATTTAAAATTGTAATAAATCGTTGAAGCACTTAAACTAAGACTTAAACTAAGAAAAAATAGAAAATGTGATGTGTTATGAGTGAATCCTTGGGTAAGAGAAAAAAAACTGGGGTAGAGAATAATATGTAGGTTAGTTGATGTGACTATGAAAACTGAGTTTCAGAAATTAAACGCTATTAGAAAAAATCCATTTTTTGAATTTTGTAATTTCTAATGGGTCATTTAAAATGACAAATTTTACAATTTCAAATAAGACGGTGGGAGTATAAGAGGCGGTAATCGATCCCTCCATATAAGGCAGTCGATCCCTCCTTGTCAATTCATAACTCGTGATTTTCTTGTGTGAATATTTAGTTTCGATTGCATACAATGGTGCTTGCCTTGCGACAGATTTCGGCCCGTAAGGGCGAACAAAGGTTTGGATGGGATCAATAACCGTCGGGTCCCCATGTCTAGAATCAATCCTTGTCTCCATGTGAGACCCCTCAATGTTTTTTGGTTAGCCCCTCTGGCTCTTCAGTCTACTAGTCTTCTTCTTGATGCTACAATAATAAAATCATGTTGAATTAAGTTTATGGTAAATGGCTCTTGACTAGATAATTGACCCAAAGGAAGTATAATTGGACAAAAATGGCTTATGGGCCTTTATTTATGAAAAGAGTTTATCCAAAAGGGGTGGGCCTAAAATAAATCTTGGCTTAGGGCTCAAGATATGGGAGGTCACATGCTTGGCACATGGGGAGGAAACTATATAAGCAACATCCCTAATCCAAAAAGGTAAGTTCACATGCACACGGATAACCATTTTTTCATACTGGTTGATTATACAGAGATATGGTACTGATTCTCACGCCGGAGGGGCTTCCGCCGGAGTCGCCCCCGGCTTAGTTCACGGTGCTCGTGTGTGTAGGTCACGACGGAGAAGAAGGCCGGATCCTCAAGCTAGACTACCAATCGAACCAATGCGGTCAGATTTCATTCCGGGCGCATCAATTGGTTCCGTTGCCGGGAATGAAATCTCTTCTCCGTTTTGATTCTCGATGTGTGTTCTTCTTCGGTTCTGGTTATGGAAGTGAACTTCCAGACCTCGATGGTGCTCGATGGTGGGAGTATCAATGGAGGAGGGTGAGGTCAGATCAGAGGAAAAACAGGGAGAGAGGACCAGATTTGGGGACAAAGTGAGAGTGTTCGGATTAACACAATCTGGGGACAAGATCTGTCAAGGCAGGCGTATGAATTGATCGGAGAAATTCAAGGTTGAAGGGGTTCATCTGGGTGAAGATGGAGCATCTCGGATCTGGATTGGGGAGCTCTCGTTGATGAAAAATTGAGGAGGTTCATGGGCATAGGAAGCAGGAAAATCACAAAACAGGAGCAGATCTGGATTTCCTCTTAATAAGACGAAGTGAACGGTGCAAAAATCACCGTCAAACGCCACCATAGACGACGGCAGAACCCACACCCAGCTAACTATTGTCGGCCGCACAACGAGGCCGCGTCAACGAACTCGCAGCGACAAAACCCCAAAAGCAGGATCCGAATTGAAATCGGTGGAAGGCAAGGAACCGTCCGGGAAGCAGATCTAAGAGAGAGTAGTGGAGGAATAGGGAACTCGCCAAACCCAAATCGCAAGTCTCGCCGGAAATCAAGCAGCTCGTCGGGAAAAATGGAAGACGCCGGCAAGCACTCGCCGGAAGCCCAGGTCATCAAAAATTGTCAAATGGGTTCGAACAGGAAGTGGGAAAGTTGATGTTACTTGAAACTTGAAATCGCGAAATGGTTTCAAGGTCCCGCGAGATCATGCACTCTAAAAAAAAAAAAATGGGGAAAGTTTTGGAAAGAAAGTGGGGAAGGAAAAGAAAAATGAAGGAAGAAGACTTCATTTTCATAGAAGGGGGCTACCCATTTTTCATTGACTACTGCCTCCAATTTGAGAATGGATACAAACTTCAAAAAAGTGGGCTTCTCAATTGTCATGTGGACATTAAACGACCCACCTCGCTCAAACCACAAAAAATGACCACGACCCAAAGCACAAAAATCAGGTGTTCTCCTTCCATTTATTTTTTGCTAAGTGTTTTGGTACAAGTATACTCTGTTTGATAATTTGAAATCATGCTTATTCTATTAAAATACCCCAAGGCATTAATGTTGATGGTTATTTAAGTATGAAATGGAAAGGACTCATATGATTTATCTAGTGGGATGACAAGCAAAAATAAAAATGAAGTGGGTAATTACAAGCAAAGTGAGAATCTCTATTTTTCTGTGAATGATTCTTGGAACTACTATGCATATGCATGATTAGAAAATGCCTTGTAATGCCCTATGCTAACTTGAATGTATCTTGTTTTGGAATGTGTACACGTGTGTGGCTCATTCACAAAATGGAGTTGCATGCTTAGTAATTTTGTGTCTTGCTTGTTGGAACTAATTGACTTGACAAATTTGTTGTTTGCCCAAATGTTGGTGGCTTAAGAGGGGTATATGACATCTTGTTAAAAACATGCTTTGTGCTCATACTGATAGTGGAATGAATGGGGTATACTTGTTCTGATATCGACAGTGGTTTGTATTAACTTGGTGATCTATGTTGTTATAAAGGAAAGCATGTGAATTTGAACCTAAGCTACTGGAATGTATGGAGTAGGTGCCCATCAGCATGATTGTAATGGAACAATGAAGTAACAATGTGTTTGTTTTCTCTTAAAAATGATATGACATGCCTGATCTTTTAACTTCAAAAAGCGTGCATCCCAATTTTCCTACTCGAAGATGGAAACCCATGCGACTTATGCTGAGGTCTTGATTAAAATACGAAAAATATGATTAAGGGTGAAAATGGCATGCTAATGTATATGATTTATTGGGGGTGTCAGTCAGTACGCTAATCTGGATATTCAATTGGACATAAAAATACTTGTTACTGTGAATGGATAAAGTATTTGGGGAAAGCATGTTCTGTGGCCATAGTTCAACTGTAATTTTGATCATGGAAAGTTCCTAAGTTAGCATGTTCTGTGGCCATAGTTCTGTGGAAAGCATGTTACTGTGAATGGATAAAGTATTTGGGGAAAGCATGTTCTGTGGCCATAGTTCAACTGTAATTTTGATCATGGAAAGTTGCTAAGTTAGCAAATGGCATGCAATAGTATTGATGTGTATGAATGAAAAGGAAATTATGAAATGGCAAAAATTGGTGCTCAACTCAAATGGAATAAATGAATGTACGATCACGCATGCTTTGATAATGAAAGTGGCTTGTGTTAACTTACTTATTTATGTTGATACAAAGGAAAGTATGAAATACATTGAGAATTTAAGTATTTGGAGTATAAGGGATATGCGCCTAATTGTATCTTGGCATGATTCAATATATACTTGCTTTCTTTTACAAATGGGATTATCTTGTACTTGAAAGTAAAAACTGGGACGGAGGGAATATACGATATATTAGCAAGTTGAATGAAATGTTGTGCAATGAAGTATTTTATGCTTGGATGATTTACAGTGGAAAAATATTATTGGAAATGTTTGAATCAAGTAACAGGCTTTTGTTAAAATGCGAAGGATATGTATAATCTGACACACTTGCACACAGTTGGCACATAGTATTATTAAATGGAAGAAAACTATTTTCTACTTGATTTACGAATGATGGCTCGTTATGACTTGTAGGTATTATATCAAAGGAATTTTATTCGGTTCCTCGAGAATTAAAAGAGTGTTGATCGTAGGGACGGGGAACTAAAACGAATCAATGACAAGGCTGTCTAAAGATAAGCCTTCTTTTTTGAAGGGGGTATGGAAAGATTATCTTGATAGCAATGATTTTCGTTCAAATTCGCCAATTCCCATCAGGTCACTTCTCTCCATTCTTGTTATTTATGCTTGAGGTATTTTTATGGCTTTATTATTTGATAACATGAATGCATGCTTAGAAGGATGAGCAATGGTAAAAATTGTACATGTGTATCATTATGCGTATTTGAGTTAAGGAATGATATTTTTACAACTTTGTTATTAGTGATGATATGGAAGGGTAAATGCTATGACTATTGAAATTGGGGTGGATGGTTATATTGAAACCTAAGTCACGGGAATATATAAAATGTATGATCATTAAATATGATAACAAGGGGTATGCTTATCGGTTTGCATAATGGGTTATATGTTTATTGATAAAAAGGCAAGACTGTTTATATGATGCGAAACATGTCCTTGGAAATATATTGGGCTAGATATGGAAATACTTGTCGAAAGTGAAAAAATCTGATAGCTTGTTACTGGAACATGTTCCCTGTTTCGTGCCAATATTACAGTTATATATAAATCTAATAGCTTAATTTCGAAAAAGTGATACATTAGTAAATCATTTGCTAAATACTTGGATTGGAACAAGTAAAAGGAAATTGCGGCACATGAACATTAGTATTTAGCGGTTATAAATGTGCAAAGGGGATGTTATTTAAATGTGCAAAGTGGATGTTATTTGTTTATATGAGAAATTCTGAAGGATTTTATGAGAATGTCACCAATGGAAAGGAAAAATGGCTAGATTTAAAAAATAATGGCTTGCTTTATGCTTGGGATCATGGGATGATTTAAATTATGGCGACATGCTTAGGATAATTGTCATGTTTTGTGTTAAAAAGTGAAAAGTACAGGTGATAGTCCTTGAGTATTTTCTCATTTTATGTGAAGTAAAAAACCATTTATTTTGGAAATTTTTGAAAATGAGGCTATCTTGTTATGTGGGACACTTGGATATGTGACTATCTCTTATGAAACTCGGAATACCCCTTAAGAAAGACAATTTATTTTTGCATTGACGAATATATATGATTATCTATTATGAATCTCAGACTTTAATGTCGCTTTTCATATGTTGAATGGAAATTTCGTAATGTTGGAATTATATGTTTGGGAAAGCTGTAAGGAAAGTTTCTTTTAATATAAGAATGTTAAAGTCTGGAACCTTATGACATAATGCGAAATGATTACATTTGCAAAGTTTGTATTGTACCTTTTATAATGTTAGGGTAAAAATTGGGAAAACAAGATATATACTCGACTAAGGACTAATATCGCAATCAAACAAATGCAGAAATCACCCTACTAAAAAGTGAATATTTGTCAAACATTTTTTAGTTATAACGGATATGGTGGTATCATTTGGTAACAGAAAGAAAATTTTGGGGTAACAAAACGAATTGCGAAAACACAATCATTTAATTATGACAAATGTAAGAGTAACAAGGTTTAATACCGCTTCGCGGCGACATCGTGGACCCGATGTCAGGCATCATGGAAACGATGCAAGGTTTTAATGCCGCTTTGCGGCGCCATCGTGGACCCGATGTCAGGCATCATGGAAACGATGCCAAGGTTTAATACCGCTTCGCGGCGACATCGTGGACCCGATGTCAGGCATCATGGAAACGATGCAAGGTTTTAATGCCGCTTTGCGGCGACATCGTGGACCCGATGTCAGGCATCATGGAAACGATGCCAAGGTTTAATACCGCTTCGCGGCGACATCGTGGACCCGATGTCAGGCATCATGGAAACGATGCCAAGGTTTAATACCGCTTCGCGGCGACACCGTGGACCCGATGTCAGGCATCATGGAAACGATGCCAAGGTTTAATACCGCTTCGCGGCGACATCGTGGACCCGATGTCAGGCATCATGGAAACGATGCAAGGTTTTAATGCCGCTTCGCGGCGACATCGTGGACCCGATGTCAGGCATCATGGAAACGATGCCAAGGTTTAATACCGCTTCGCGGCGACATCGTGGACCCGATGTCAGGCATCATGGAAACGATGCCAAGGTTTAATACCGCTTCGCGGCGACACCGTGGACCCGATGTCAGGCATCATGGAAACGATGCAAGGTTTTAATGCCGCTTTGCGGCGACATCGTGGACCCTATGTCAGGCATCATGGAAACGATGCCAGGTTTTAATGCCGCTTCGCGGCGACATCGTGGACCCTATGTCAGGCATCATGGAAACGATGTCGACCTCATGGAAACGAGGTCAGGTTTTTAAAATGGCTGCTTTGCAGCGACATCGTGGACCCGATGTCAGGCATCATGGAAACGATGTCGACCTCATGGAAACGAGGTCAGGTTTTTAAAATGGCTGCTTTGCAGCGACATCATGGAAACGATGTCGGCCTCAAACGAGGTCAGGTTTTTAAAATGGCTGCTTTGCAGCGACATCATGGAAACGATGTCGGCCTCAAACGAGGTCAGGTTTTTAAAATGGCTGCTTTGCATCGACATCATGGAAACGATGTCAGGCATCATGGAAACGAGGTCATGATAATGAGCCTGTGATAAGTAATGGGAACATATAAAGGGAATATACAACTATGGGCCTAGAAAGGCCTAAAATAACTTGCAAAAATACTAAAAAGGCGACATAAACAAGATGACAGAGTAAGGAGAGAATTGGATTTTATAAGGACTTAGACAGTTAGAAGGGCGACATGAAGCGTGGGCACATGTCGGGATGAATGGATAAAACCCCCGTGTCGGGATGGACGAAAGAATTTTCACAATGAAATAAAACCTTTTGACTTGAAGTTATGTTTATGCGTGCGGAAAAATACCTTGGAGTAAGGTTGCCTAAAGACAACCTCACTTTTTCAAAGGGAGTCGGGGGCTACATGGAAATAAGGGTTCATCCCACCAGAAACAAGGTTTTTGACAGAATTATCAAAACAAATAATAAGCTTGGGGGCTTCATAGGTATAAAGCGATATAAAGAGATTTGTGAAAAGGATATTTCCCACAAGCATCAATTGAAAAAATATATATATATATATATATATATATATATATATATATATATATATATGACGTCCTGGCTGCATGAAATTTTATGTGGCATTCTTGGACAAGGGGGAGTCTTAACTTGACTTGATATTATGCATATGCTTGTGTGTTACACTCGTGAGATATGTGTTTGCATGATTATCTACATGAGTACTTAATGTTTTGATAATATGATAGTTGTGGAAAGTAAAAATATGAGGCATGAGGGCGCGACATGATGGATCCTAGAGCATGTCGCCTAAGTTTATATGTAGTGATTTCTGACTTGTTTTGCTAAATTAATGAATCTAGAATATTGCTGTGAATAATTAAGTTATGCCTCAAAATAATACGCATGGTAATAGATTTTGAATCTCGTAAAGTGACGGTGGTTTATGATTGTTGTGGAAAGTAAAAATGGTGGTTTTGGTATTATATTCCCATAAATGAATGCCGGCTCATATATGGTTTATGCCTGAGAAATGAAAATGATGGTCGTGCTTATTGGTTACCGAAATACACATACAAGTTATGACTATTTGTTTGGTTACCCGTAACTGGTTAAATGGATAAATGGTTAAATGGATAATTGGTTAAATGGTGAACGAATGCGTGAGTATCAGAAATAACAGAAAGGAGGGATGTGTTTATTTTGGATCGAAATGCGAGAAACGGCTTTATTTGATAGGTATGTCGTTGTGTGAATGTTTTATAGTATAAATATAATCTTTTATATTTGAAAGTGATATTTGCATCATTGAATGAATCTAGCACCTTGTTTATTGGGATGCTTTTCCAATTATTACATCGTGATTTGTGGACCTTCATATATATTTATCAAGGTTCTATTATGATCGAAGAAATCATCTAGGCAGGATCAAGAATTTCTATTATGTGTACTGTTTACTCTTTAACTCGATCATGAATGATCAAGCTAAAGAGTAGGGGGCTTCTGATGCTACAATAATAAAATCATGTTGAATTAAGTTTATGGTAAATGGCTCTTGACTAGATAATTGACCCAAAGGAAGTATAATTGGACAAAAATGGCTTATGGGCCTTTATTTATGAAAAGAGTTTATCCAAAAGGGGTGGGCCTAAAATAAATCTTGGCTTAGGGCTCAAGATATGGGAGGTCACATGCTTGGCACATGGGGAGGAAACTATATAAGCAACATCCCTAATCCAAAAAGGTAAGTTCACATGCACACAGATAACCATTTTTTCATACTGGTTGATTATACAGAGATATGGTACTGATTCTCACGCCGGAGGGGCTTCCGCCGGAGTCGCCCCGGCTTAGTTCACGGTGCTCGTGTGTGTAGGTCACGACGGAGAAGAAGGCCGGATCCTCAAGCTAGACTACCAATCGAACCAATGCGGTCAGATTTCATTCCGGGCGCATCACTTCTCTTGGTTCATCTTCCTGTAATCGTCGTGCACGAGACATACCTGACGAGAAAAGAAGAAAAGTTACCCGTCCAAACTACGATGAAAGCTAGGTTTTGATTAAAATATCCAGTCTCTATCTAGGTTCGAAATGAGAAAAAAGGACTCACTGAAGAAATGCCGAAAGGCGGCCTACATAGAGAGCTTAAAACCTAAGTAGTCGCTTAGACCATCAATTGCAAGATTTGGCCAGAATATATCACTTTTAAAAACTTCGTTCTTAGTTCACTATTTGAATTTGAGCGAGGATGCTCAAATCCTGTGCTTGCGCTTGAATAAGAGGTCATTCATTACCCGATGCGAGTAGCCAGCCTCCTCGGCATTCAAATATGAGAAAATTTTGGGGGAAACTAGTTTCTCCATAAGTTATAAAAAGTCCTGTTTTTATAGGGGTTAAAGTTTAGGGTTTAGGCCCTTTAGGGTTTAAGGCTTAGGGTTAAAGGGTTAAAAAGTGAACTTTTTATAGCTTATGGAGGAACTAGTTTCCCCCAAAACCAACTCTTCAAATATTACGTACTCAGAATATATTTGGCTTGTAGTTTATGTTGGTCTTTTTTTCTTTCAATAGACACTCAACTTGAGTACAAATTTTTCTTACTTTTATTGTACTAAATTAAATTTTTGATGCATAAAATGTGAACTACCTAAATTTCAAAAAAATAAACTAATTATTGGAGTATATATATACTCCCTCCGTCCCTTTCGAATTAGGACAAATTTTCATTTTGGGTGTCTCATATGAATTATGACATCCCAAAATGAAAACTTTATATTATTTTTACATTGGGCCTACCTGATGCAGGACGGGTATTTGACCGGGTCAAATATATTAATTATATTGATATTTTATCAATATTTAGGATTTAGTTAGTATTTTATTTGTTATTTTCGTCATTATTTTTAAGGGGTCAATTAAAGAGGGTTTTTGAGTAGGATTAGGAGTGATTTTGCTATTTTTGAGTCATATTATGTTACCATATAGGTTAGGGTTATTCCTAGAAGGTTTAGCAGTCTTTTTCAAGTTTTATGGGCACTATAAAATAGGCCTAAAAGTGGATTCCGAAAATTGGACTTTTATTCAATAAAATTAAGATCGCTTTGCATCTTGTTTGGGTTTTAACCCTTAAGCCTTTGGCTTGCAGAAGAGTTTCTTCGGAAATTCTTGTTTAGGGAATTTCGATTCCTTGCAGAATAATCTTTTAGGAGATTATTGTAGTTCAAATCCTTTTACGAGGGTTTGTTCATATCCCTATTATCCCGCTGCGTCAGTTGGCATCAGATAATAACAACTATGACAAATATGATGTTATTCATGCAATCAATCTTCGATTGGATCGTGCTAGACGAAAGAAATAATACCTTCTCCAGTTGGCATATCAACTCCTTGATTTGGAGGAAGTGCCGATCAACGTTTGCGATGTTATAAATCACTAGGAGATTGGATAATCGCAGAGGCAGAACAAACGACTAAGCATGAGTATAGGATGAAAATTGATGTTAATGCTGACAAACTTGATTATTTGATAGACATATTAATTCCGAGATTGGAAGCACAAAAATCTGCATAATATGATCGTCTTGATGAAGAACGTCGACTTGACTCTCAACGTGCTAATGAAGAGCTTCGTGATCAGATTCAGATGAGTTCGCAATTATTGCATAATAACAAAAATAATGTCAACCCAGAAAATCGGGCAGTTCCTCACGGGGAAAATCTCCACCGCGTCGAGCCGATTGAAGGGAAAAATTCATATTCAAACGGAGAAGATTTAGTTGCAGTCAAATCCGCGATCTACAAATAATGAATGAAGGTTTCAATGGAGAGAAGATTAGTAATCATTTTCTGTCCATGGTTGAAGATTCAGCTTCAAAAGAAACAATTCAAGACTCAAATAATAAAGGTTTGATTATTTATTTTGAAAAATTCGTTCTACCTCAAATTCTGCTTAAGGAGCATATATACTCAAAATATTTACTCAAGTGGGACGGAACTTTCCAAACCTCGGAGATGAACTCGGGGACGAGTTCTTTTGAAGCGGTGGTGAATGATGCATGACGGGTATTTGACTGGGTCAAATATATTAATCATATTGATATTTTATCAATATTTAGGATTTAGTTAGTATTTTATTTATTATTTTCATCATTATTTTTAAGGGGTCAATTAAAGAGGGTTTTAGAGTAGGATTAGGAGTGATTTTGCTATTTTTGAGTCCTATTATGTTACCATATAGGTTAGGGTTATTCCTATAAGGTTTAGGAGTCTTTTTCAAGTTTTATGGACACTATAAAGTAGGCCTAAAAGTGTATTCCGAAAATTAGACTTTTATTCAATAAAATTAGGGGAAATAGCACTTTAGTGCCATAAAGTTTACATGAAGTTGCAATGTAAGACCTAAAGTTCCATTTGTTGCAATTTAGTGCATTATGTTCACAGTTTGTTGCAATCTGGTGCAAAAATGAATGACAGTCGATGAAAGCTAACGAAATAAACAGAAAGTGTAACGAGTGTCTTTTATTTTTACATATTCAGTCCCTATAGTTTAGTCCTTTACAAGAGTGTATTGTAACTATAAATATTAATAGTAAAAAGGCAATATTAAGTAATACCATATAAATGAGTTCAAAAAAAAGTTAAAATAACATGTAAGAAAAAAATAGATAAAATATATGAATGAATTCGAAAAAATTTAAAGCAATATGTTCAAAAAAAATAGAGAAATTATAAGGAAGTAAGAAAATTATTTTAATAAATTATACATATCCTTTAAAAGATTATATTGTAAAAAACGATTTTTTTTTAATTTGAGAAAGTAAAAATTAGTATGAAAAAATATTTTTTCAATAAATATTAAACTTATTTTTCACTAGATAATGCTTTATTTATTAATATTTATTGCTAAAATATTTTTTCACAAAACTATTAAACTTCAGGGGCTGAATAAGCAAATTGAAAAGACACTCGTTACACTTTTCATCTATTCCGTTAGTTTTTGTCAAGTGTCATCCATTTTTGCACCGGATTGCAATAAATTGTGAACATAATGTACTAAATTGCAACAAATGAAACTTTAGGTCTCACATTGCAACTTCATGTAAACTTTATGGCACTAAAGTGCTATTTTCCCATAAAATTAAGATTACTTTGCATCTTGTTTGAGTTTTAACCCTTAAGCCTTTGGCTTGCAGAAGAGTTTCTTCGGAAATTCTTGTTTGGGGAATTTCGATTCCTTGCAGAATAATCTTTTAGGAGATTATTGTAGTTCAAATCCTTTTACGAGGGTTTGTTCATATCCCTATTATTCCGATGCGTCACTACCCCACTTTATTTACCCTAACCTTCCATAATTAAACTTTAACCTAGTTAACTTATCCTAATTTACTCACCCACTACCAGATAACCTAGAAAATATCTGTCCCCCAGATCCATTCCTCACAAACCCTAAATATCTCTTCAACTCCCTTTCTCTCGCTCTCTCATCTCCCACCCCTCATTGCCGCCGTCGGTCCCGTCGCCCACGCTCCCCGCTGTCGCTCTCGTCTCTACTGCTACCCGCCTCACTGTTGGGATCGCTCACCAATAAAAGAAGTCACAAGAAAAGATAACAAATTATCAACGCACATAAAACAAGACAAAACAGGGGTATATACTAAGCACATACCCAAATACTAAGAGAAAAGGGAAAAGTTGGGGGGGGGGGGGGGTGTTTGGTGGTTTCGCTTTTGCTCAAATTACTTTTTGTGCTTGGGGTGGCCAATCATTTGGAAAGGAATTTGTTCCCCTTTACTTTATTTTTATGCACCAACATATTTTTGACACACTATGTTAGCCTTCTAGGCTGCTTGTAGAGCACGATCGGATCGGCTTTTGTGAGCTCACTGACGCACCTCACGTTTGCATCAACAGGGTCCATTCCATTTTCTAGGGAAGGTGCGGGTCATTTGTGGCATTCACTAATTGCTTCATCTTTTAATACTTCTTCCGTCTCACTCGAATTAGGATTTTTAAGTTGGGCATAAAGATTAAGGAAAAAGTGTTAATGGATTAAGTGTTGTGAGTATGAAAAGTAAAATAGGAGAGAGAAAGTGAGGTAAAGAATAATGAGTGTAAAGTTGTTGTGAGCATAGTTATAAATCCCGTCCCGTACCGGTCCGTACCGGCCGGTACGTCCCGTCCCAGTTGAAAACCGGTGCGGTACATGTTTAATTCCGTCCTAGTTTCTGTACCGTCCTGAACCGCCGCGTACCGGTCTGAACCGGACCGTACCGGCCGAGATGGTCGTACCGGTCGGTGTGCGAAAAGAAAGACTTTTAAACCAATTTTTAATTGTCGGGCCTAATAAAAATATATTTAAACTTGAGTGTTTTTTTTTTTTTTTTTTTTAAAGCTATGCCCTAGATTTATACTTCACGATTAATCAACATCCATTCAACGCAATAGAACTTTCAAGGTCGTCAAGTCGCTAAACAGGAAGCAGCCTATGTAGTCCAAGAAATTGAAGTTGCAGAACTGTAATTTGTAAACAACATATACTAAACTTATGCTAGTATTTGTATAGTTTGATGATAAAATACAAGCTTTTGTAAATTTTTGTTGAACATATGTTATATATATAATTATCTTAAAAAATACTAAAATGTGCGGTAAATCCGGTACGGTACACCGGTACGTTCCGGTACCGGTACATCCCATCCCAATGGCAAAACCGGTGCGTTGTCCGGGACGGTATTTATAACTATGGTTGTGAGTGTGAATGTGGGTCCCATTAAATAAAAACTTCCATTTTTGGGTTGTCCTAATTCGAATTTGACACTCAAAATGGAAATTTGTTCTAATTCGAGTGGGACGGAGGGAGTATGCATTAGTGAAAGATTGGTATATTGCTACACCAATTAAGTAAAATTTACTCGTATCAATTTAAAAGTACAATAAAAAATAATAAATAAAATGTAAAGTTCAGTATAGTTTAGTTTCAACCATACAATCAACAATATTATCAATAATAATGTTTAGATTTTTATTAGAATTATTAAATTTCTTTAAAATTATTGATCAAAATTTCTTCATAATAACATAAAAATAAATAAATATCATTTTGATACGGAGCAGTGGCGGAGGTACTCACATGCCAAAAGGGGCAATTGCCCCCATTGATTTTTAAAAAACAAAATTTCACTAGTGCAAAATTTATAAAATTATGGGGGTTTAGTGTAATTTGTTGAAATTTGACCCCTTTGATATAAAAATAATAATGAACTAGAATATTTTTTTTTACCCCCATTAATGAAAATACAGTTAAATTTTTTTATAGTGTATTTTTTGCCCCCATTGATACAAATTCCTGGCTCCACCACTGATACGGAGGGATTACTTTGACCTGGTAGCTCAAAAGAACACGAACAAACTGGGACGAGAAAATTAATTTGCAATGTTATTCTCCAAAACAAATATTCCTACTAGACATAACAACAATAAAGGAGACGAATTTATGCATAATAATTACTCCATCAAAAGGATGCATTCTATTGACCTGTCTTAACATTATTCTAAAGATCCAAAAAAAAAAAAAAAAAAAACATTATTCTAAATTCCTAATGAAAAAAGTGGGCCATTTTCTGTCGTCATCCTTTTTCACTGTCTTCTCCCAAACTCTCTCCCTATGCAAACTTGCAAACTTCCGTTTCCCTTGCTTTTGCCCCAATCAATGGTGTCGAGATTCGGCGTTTCCTCGTAGGATTTCAATATCTACTTTTCATTGCTTTTTAGGATTTGTGATTTTGTGTTCTTTTGTGGTTTCAATAAATTTCTCTCCTTCGTTGAGAGCAATTGTTTTCTCTCATTTGTGAGAGCCTTTGTTTATTTTGTGTATTTGTTTGTTTGTTGTTGTTTTCATTTTAGAATGGCGACGATTCTAGTATATTCTCACAATCAAACGGCTTCCAGTGTCTTAATTGCACAAGGATTGTTCGTGAATTTTGAAATGTCTGGTCGGCGTTTTCTCGTCAACCCGAATTCTGTATATAAAAGACTCAACGCAATATATCACTCGTGGGGAGATTTCTTAAATGCCGAATTGTGGCAGTGTCCAAGTTTTGCTTGGAGTGATATCCGAACGTCTCAAGATTTAGATCAGGAATCTTATTGTTGTAGATTAAGTGTAGAAACTGCTATTGAAATTTGGGGTGAGCCTCCGACCTTTGTGGAGTGTCATCTCTTTTTAAATTGTGAATGAATTTAATCTATCGTTTGCTCAAAAAAAAATTAAAAAAATTAAAGGTCCAACTGTTTTCGAAAAACAATAAAAAAAAATTAAAGGTCCAACTCGATGTTTGGATTTTTTTTGCTTTTTATAAGATTTGATGATTATAAAGTGATAAATGTTTTGACTCTTCATTTACTTTTTATTTTATTTTATTTTATTTGCTATTATAATGAATAGTGAAAAAAAAATGGTAAAAAATATATCTAGAATAAATTATTTTAGAAAATAAATTACTTTGAAATATTTTCTTTATATAAATAAAAAATTATTTTAAGACGAATGATCATCTGTCATTGTACATCAAACATAAACATATAGTATACTCTTATTTGAAAATAAATAATAAAAAAAATAAAAATAAAATAAAAAAAACTTTTTTGAAACGGAAGATGCATTGAAGCCTACTTTCCGTGCTTCATTATATGGGCCTTTGGTAAAAGCATGTGTTATCAACTTTAGTCATGACCAAATCAAATTCTCCTCAATTCCAACAAGAAAAGTGACCCACCCACAAAAGATTCCTACTAGTACTAGCAGCTTTAAAAAGGAATTGATTTTATTTTTTTTAACAGAAAAAGGAAATGATTATTGTATTTAGTTTTAGAATACTAGGAATAAAATAATCATATAAAAAAAAAAAAACTAGAAAGAATAATCCGGGTCATGTTTTTAGTTTTCTCTTCAATTTTTATACTCCTTACGTTTTGAAATATATATTTTTTCATTTGCTATTTTTTATTGTTTATTTTTTTTATGATTTAAACTAAAGTGTACATAAACACAACATGCCTACTGAAACCAAATACCAGAGCTGTGGAGAAGCAAAGGGGGTGACGGTGACCCATCTAAACTTTCAAGAATTCCCTCGTAACCCATTTATGTTTATTAAAATGACATCTGCATCTAGTTGTTAAGAATTGTCCATGTCTCCCTTCAGTTTATTAAAGGAGCACATTAGATATACTTATCTTGTTAACTTGAAAAAGTAAATTTTTTAAAATCTTAAAATTATTTTCACAAGGAGAATGTGAATGTCAAGTTTCGTTTTTATATTTCAATATAACATTCTACTTAATATAATTTGTCACTATTTTGAAAACAAAAAGTTATGATGTAATTTTAATAAGGGTACATGTAAATAATACACATTCCTTTCGTCTCTAAAAATAATAGTCTCGTTTGGCTTTCAAGTAATTTAAAGTCGCATTATAAGTTTAAAAAAATCAAGAATTTTGAAGCATTCATTTTGAAAATGAGACTAATTGTCTGAAACAAACAAAAAGAGGAAATCGGATTATTATTTAGTTTATAAAAGTTGACTTGTCAAAGAGAGTAATTTTAATGGAATACGGAAAATGATAGATTTTTCTTATTCTAACTTGTCTTTAAAATTGATTAATACAGTACTCGCTTCATCGAGAAAAAGTTGTTTCACTTTTATTTTTGTTTTATTTTTCAAACGAATAACTCATTACTTTTAAGAAAAAAAAAATACTAGTGACAGTTCTAGTGCAATTTAATAGGCAAATTGATATGGTTTGATTTTTTTTAAAAAAACATATTTTTTACACACAAAAAATTTGAGTTGCTTGTCAGCTGAGATGTAACACTCTGTTCTAATAAAAGTAACAGTTTCATATTCAAAAAGTAACACTTTTACAGTCAAATGTAACAATAATTTTACAAGAAAATTTAAATTGTTTTGATAGTTTTTGTGGTTAGAAAAAGTAATATTTGAAGTGTAACAAAGTGAATATGTAATTATAAATTTTTATATAGATGAATGTAACATTTTTATTTAGTAAATGTTACTTTTCTTCTTTAAAAAAAGAGTAGAAATTCATATATATAATCGAGCTGCATTTCAATTGTTACTTTCTCAATAAAAATTGTTACATTTAAGATATAATGTTACATTTAAGAATATAAACGGTTATAATTGAGATAAAAAAATGTTACATTTATTTTTTATAAAATGTAACATTAGTTTAGTTTGTTAATCTTTTGTTAATTTTGAAAAAAAAAGTGTTACATTTGAAAAACAGAGTGTTACATTCCTTTATAAAAAGTGTGACATTGGTTTAGTTATCAATCTTTATGTTATCTTTAATCTATTGCAGCAAAATTGTTGTACATTTTTTTTTAAAAATGTTACATTTGAAAAAAAATGTTACATTTCGTTATAATAAGTTTACTTTTGTTGGGAGGAAAAAAAGTTGGGGTGGCAAAAAAAAAAAAAGGAAAAAATCTCAGCGGAACAAAAAAAAAAAAAGAGGAAGGGGCTCCTGTTGCACGGTGCAACCGTTGCACAAGAAACCCCCTCATTTAATAAAGTACAAACACCACTTGATCATTATTACTCGGTATATATACTTTGACCCTACCAAGGGCCTCTTGGCCCAATGGTATTTGGTGTGTGGGTAAGGCTTCCACTTAGGTGGAGGTTACAAGTTCGACTTCTTTTAAAAAAAAATATACTTTGACCCCTGAACTGAATTTTTGATTACGTGTCTGAGTGAAACAAGTGTCCATATCTTTTAAAAAAAAATGAATAAGCAATATTATTGGGACGGATGAGTAGTAAAGTTAATCGTCTCATATTAGTACTAAATCACGTGAGTAAATGTTAATACAGTACTCCCTCCGTCTCAAATTAGATGTCGTTTTGAGAGGTAATTTTTGTCTCAAAATACTTGTCGTTTTACAAATTTCAAGGCTTATTTATTGTTGTATACCAATTCTACCCTTATTAATGATAATGAATTATCTCTTGCACAAGTATTTAATAGTCTAGGTAGTTGGATTATTTTAGGGGTATATAAGACATTTTCACATACATTAATTGCATTTCTTAATATGTGTGAAAGTGTCTAAAACGACATCTATTTTGAGACGGAGGGAGTATAAAGTAATTACAGAGTACCATTTATATTTATAGCTCACTTTCGCCACCTGATTAAAGAAAGCACAAAGAAGAAAAGATGTTACGATTACGATAGCTATTCCCGAAAAGCAAATTTTTATAGGGTCAGGGGAGATTATGATTATTTTGATATCTAAATGGTGAGATTCTTCCATGCATGAACAGCTTAATTTTCTGATACTCATTCTCTCCTTAAATTAATATTTATCTCCAATTTTTCTCCTAAAATGAATTATGACTATTTGCCATTTTAAATGTTTCATTCGAATTAGAACAACTTTAAAATGGAAATGTTTTATCTTGTGGGAGTCACTTTCACATTCACGACAACTTTTTACTTATTGTTCCTCACCCCCCACTTTCTCTCCAATGCATTACTTTTCATACTCACAACACAACTCAACTTCACTAACACTTTTTCTTTAATCCTCGTGTCAGGAGAGAGAATCCCAATTCGAATGGAACGGAGGGAGTATGTACTTTTGGAGGAAATTTTTTTTATCCTTACATATTTTTTTAAAAAAAACTTTTTTACTAAAAGAAATTCACTGTTACTTTATACTCCGTACTTGTTAAACTAGATATTTATGCATATTTAATACTCCCTCCATCCCGCTCGAATTAGGATTCTTGGTCAATCTAATTATACTTTGACCAATAATTTAAAGAAAATAATAATGATAATAAAAATTTAAAAATTGTTATTGTATCACTGTTACTAATAAATTCGATAACTATTTTCAGATTTTCATTAAGATAATTATTTTTCTTTAAATTATTGGTCAAAGTATAACTAGATTGACCAAGAATCCTAATTCGAGTGGGACGGAGAGAGTATGTTATTGTATACTTAAAAGAAAGATATTATTAGAATACCTATCAAATAATTTTCATCATTTATTTAGGACAAATTCTTAGGTACATCCGGTGTACCATGTGCAACGGGCATTGCCCATGGACCAGCCCGACCCGCCCGACCGACCCGCCAGCCATTCTTCCACTCCCAGCGCGACACGTGTCAATTTAAAAAAAAAAACCTCCAATAACTTTAAAATGCTATATCTTGAGATTTATAACTCAGAAAAATAAAATAAAAATACCGTTGTGTTCGTCTCGTCGAGACGAAGAAAAATACATAGGTCATGATATGGTTTGATTTTTTTTTTTAAAAAAAATAATTTTTAAGACACAAAAAAAATTGATCTGCTTGTCAGCTCAAATGTAACACTCTGTTCTGATAAAAGTAACACTTTCATCTTCAAAAAGTAACACTTTTCTACTGTTAAATATAACAGCAGTTTTTTATATAAAAAAAAAAATGGGTTTGCATTTCAATTGTTACTTTCTCAATAAAAAATTGTTACATTTCATATATAATGTTACATTTAAGAATGTAAAATGTTACAATTCAGAAAAAAAAAATGTTACATTTATTTTTTATAAAATGTAACATTTGTTTAGTTGTCAATCATATGTTAATGTTGGGGGGAAAAAGTGTTACATTTGAAAAAAAATAGTGTTACATTCATTTATAAAAAGTGTGACATTAGTTTAGTTGTCAATCTTTATGTTTTTTTTAATGTATTGCACCAAAATAGTGGTACATTTTGGAACAAAAAGTGTTACATTTTGAAAAACAAAAGTGTTACATTTCGTTATACTAAGTGTTACTTTTGTTGAAGGAAAAAAAATTGGGGTGGCAAAAAAAAAAAAAAAAAAAATCGGCTTGGCGGCTTGGCTGGGCTGCTCCGTTGTACGCCGTACAACGGATGTACAGGAGGCCACCTCCTTATTTAGGGACTAAGAAAGTACTAATATTCTAATCAAAGATAAAGAGAGTTGGTAGATAATGGAGTCATCAGATGCTTATTCTCATCTCCTAATTGTTGCCTGCTTTCTCCAGTTTTGCTAGATTATTGGAGAACCATATGATTTGCGATTGAAACTTTTGGAAGTAGCGTTGGTTTATACCAAGGTTCTAAAAACCTCATTGCGGTCGCTAGGCGCCGCAACAGGGTCTAGCGCCTATGCGAAGTGTAAATGGGACTTAGGCAGGGCCGAGAATTCAGAAATAGTTATAATTTCTTAGGCGAGACTTGGGCGTTTCATGAACGCCTAGCCCTAGACGGGCGTCTTTTAGAACACTGGTTTATACTATACTCGCTCCATCCCAACTCACTTGATAATTGTTTTCATTTTAATCCATCTCAGCTCACTTGACACTATTCAAAATAGCTTACCTTTTACTCCATCTGGTTAAAAATAACTGTCACTTTTGGTCAAACAGATGTAAGTATAACTAATAATTTTAAACAAAAAATAATGATCCTAATAAAAATCTAAAAATTGTTATTAAAAGTATTATTAATTATAATACAATGACAAATTTTAGATTTTTATTAGCATCATTATTTTTTGTTTAAATTATTGGTCAAAGTTACATCTGAATGACTAAAAGAGACAATTATTTTGGACCAGAGGGGGTATAATTTTATATTTACTCCACCCCACCACTCATTCTCTCTCTTCATTTCAACTACCTAATTTATTCAACAAACACTACTATTTACCTCACTCATTCTTTGTTTTCACTTTCTACCACATATTTTTTTCCTCTTAATTATTGTGTCCACCTCTCGAGTGACAAGTGAGATAGAACGGAAGGAGTATAATTACTAGACACTCCATGTATTATATTATTAAATAAAGAGGAAGACTTGTGTGAGACGGTCTCACACGGTAAGACGGATCTTGTTGAGAGAGGAAATGGGTTTACCCATCCCCGACCATAATGTGGCAAACCATTTACTATTTTATCAAGATCCGTCTCACGTGTGAGACCGTCTGTCATAAATTTTTGTCTTAAATAAATACACCCTTTCATAATACGGAGTGCTTTTCAATTTATTAGAGTCTAAATGTCAATAAGAGTGCATGCAGTAATACCAGGGAATACGAAGGATGCTATATCATCTGGAAAAATTGTCCTATTTTAAAATTTTATAGTAAATATAAATGAATATCGATCACATTAATATTTATTTAATAATTATAATAAAATTTTAAAATTTTTATTATCGATGAAATTTAAGTCAAGTAGGGATTTCGAACCGCTCCACCCGCTCCACCCAATGGAGCCGATTAGAGTCACCTCATTGGATTTTGTGTTCGACGGATGAGATGTGTCAGAGCTCGGTAGGACCCACAAAAAATTGAAATCATCTTAGCCGCACAGATAATGGGCTTGCCTATGTAACCTTGATCGGAGCCGTTGGGTGGAGCGGTAAACGATCTCGACAAGTAGATTGGAAGTGAGTAGATTTGCTTTGCACAGGCTGCGGGACAGCAAGATTTTAAGACTTTGCATAAAAGATACGAAAAGTTATTTTGTTCCCAATCCCCCTCAGACATGTTTCATTATTTTACCATATATTTTGTGTACGGATGCTGCCCATCTTTTTCCCCATTACCACTCCTACCAAATGAGTGGTTTTGTCAATGACATTTGTTACTTCACATTGGAAACTTGAATAATATCTGACACTACTTTATTTCAGCTTTTGCACTTTATCTGTTATAAAGTCTTAACTAGATTTTTTTTGGATATTTAGTTTGGGACTGTCCAATCCAAATACTACTCTCTCCCTCCCACTATAAGGTTTTTAAGTTCCTAATTTGACTTTGAACGAACGGAGATTAAAAAAAAATGTTACGAGTGTGGAAATAAAGTAAGAAACAGAAAGTGGGTAGGAGTTTTTGTTGTGAGAATGACAAGTAGGTCTCAGTTTCCATTTTAAGTAATAAAGTAAAGTAAGAACTTTAAATCGAGAGACAGTAGGAGTACTTGATTTCTTTTAGGGATAAATACAAAGGAATTGAGCTGAGGCCTGATATGTTGATTAGTAGTGGTTATGAGTTTTTTTTTTTTTTAATGGTGAAAAGGAATTTAATTAACTGTTTAATTATTATAATGAAAATCAAAAACTTGTTATTGACGTACCATCAACTATACTATCAATAACAAGTTTTAAATTTTCATTAGGATAATCAAATCAACCTAAAATTATCGCTCAAAGTTTCTTCGTAGTAACAACGAAAAAAGCGTGAAGATCATTTTAGGACGGAAGGAGTACCACTCAATTTCATAACTTTCATCCAGTTTTAACATCAAGGTTTCATTTACACCACTACCAAACTAAACCCAAAGTACAAAAGAGATGATAAAAAAAACGTCATGAGAAAAATCAGCATATAATTAACATTCACATTAAACAGGCTGAGCGCTACTCCGTTTCAAAAGGAAGCGCAGGAATGGAATAGCTTGCAGATGATACACTTTCTGAAACAATATATAAAAAAGAGGATAGTCGTTATGATGAGTAACAAAAATAACAGTTTAAAAAGTGGATAGGAAGGATTTTTTCATTACTACTCCCTCCGTCCGAAAATGACTTCCCATTTGCCATTTTTCATTGACCAAAAAAGTTCTTCCCATTTCTACAATTTGAGCTTAAAAGTGTATAAACAAAACATGACTAGTGAAACAAGTGTTCATATCCTTAAAAAGTTTGAACAGTCAAACGGGAAGGACCATTTTGGACGGAGGGAGTACAATTTACAAAGAAGTTGACTTTTTTCAAATATTTCTTTAAATGAGAAATGGACATTCATTTTGATTTTGAGACGGTGTGACTAGTATGTACCTTCTGATTCCACCCGCAACCAATCTTGTCCGCATATCAAAGCTTGCCGGGTATCTGGACTAAGTGAACGGAGATGATCATCAAGGACTCGACCACCAGTTGTGAACGCCAGATCGGGCGCAAGAGTGGATAAAGGCACAGCCAAAATATCGCGAGCCATCATAGATAAAGTTGGGTACCTTGGAGTATGGACTTTCCACCAATTTAAGATATTGAAATCGTAGTTTCGAGGAAAGACCGGTTCTTCCAAGTACTTGTCCAAGTCTGATGCTCCGCTTTGACTTTGTGAAGTTTCATGAAGGAATCGGTCAAACCCTCTTAGCCTGTCCCTCGTACCATTGCTGGTACTAGCTCCGTTACTGCCCATCCGGGCAGAATTTTGGTCAAGGGCAGTGCCCATAGAATACTCGATAAAAAGTTGTCTTATACCTTCAGAAACTTCCTTGATTTGATCTGGGGCATCACTACCATAGATTTGGGGATAGTAATACTCTACCAACTTCATCTTGAATCGAGGATCTAAAATGGCTGCAGTTGCTAGTGATAGGCTGCACTTGTTCCAGTATTTGTCAAACTTGTTTTTCATCTTCACTGCAATAGAACTAACAAAGTCATCCGGGCTCTTGCACCAATCAATCAACTGGATGTGAATATCACAAATCTCTGGAAAATATATGTTTGCAGTCGGATTTTTGCTTCCCGAAAAGATATTAATAACTTCAACAAAGAGTCTCATATTAGTAGTGACGGAACTTGCCAATTCCCATTCAGTTTCAGACAGAGAGACTGTAAAGGAAGAATCTTGCTCCTGAAGGACTGAGAAAGCACCCCTATATTCCAAGGCTGTTTCAAGCATAAAATATGTTGAGTTCCATCTCATTGGGTAGTCAAGAAATAAATCCTTATCTGCGTTAATTCCAACTTGCTGAGCGATCTCGTTAAATTTCAACTGCGTTGCTTGTGAGCTTTTAACATGCCTCACACTATCACGGACTTTTTGGGTCACCTCGTGTAGTGCTTCTATGGCATCTTGTGCAATGGACTTTACAAGATGTGCAGCGCATCTTAAATCAAACAACTCACCATTCTTTAAAAGAGGCTTATTTTGAGAGAGCCAATCTTTAATTCTAAAAGCAATATCATCATAGGAGAAACAATCATCGAGTGTCATAGAGAATAACTTTCGATCAATATCCCAATCCATCAAAGATTTTATAACCACTTCTGAGATTAAGTCATCAGTTTGAGATGGATCTAGTGTTATAAAATTCAGAAGCTTCTTCTGCAACTTCCAATCTTCGTCAATGTAGTTTGCTGTCAGACCCAAGTACCCAATATTTTCGGGTGAGGTCCACGTACCAACAGCAAGGCTAATTCGGCCATGCAGATTATGTATAATGTCATACACCTTCTGTTTCTCTTTCCCATATATAGTCATACAGTCAAGCTCAATTGCACCGTTAGACATAACTTCAAACAGTGGCTGAAGATTCTTAACAAATATTTTAAACCCAACATGATCCACCATTGCCAGTGGATAATCGTGTAGCATAATCATGCGGGCCAAGTCAAGACGACTTCGCTCTTGGTCGAATTTAATACTTCCGAGATTGATAGATTCTTCCTTTTTCGGCTCATGTTCGAATTTGTATGTCAAAGGAACTATGCTGTCATCTTTTCTTTGCACTTCATCATAGTTGGCATTTGCAACGCTAACAGTGGTATCTTTTCTCTTTCTCTTTGATGCAAGTATTTGAGTAACATCATAGTTGGATCTCTTTAAACACCGTACCAAATGGTTCCTCAGGTGGGTAGTTCCACTGTTACTTGATCCACTAAGCTTCTTTTTACAATGTAGACAAACAGCATAACAAATGTCACCCTTTCTAACTCTTTCAAAGTGATTCCATACCACAGATGTCAACCTCTTCGGTTTCTTAGCAGGAGTTTCAACAGCAGTTTCCATCACATTGGCTGATATCACCACAATCTGTAAGCACAAATACCAAAATACAACACGTTATTCAAAAAACTAGTAAAACAAGCACGGACTACCAAGGGAAAAGAGGCACCAATAACTACAAAAGAACTAGTAAAATACAGCTTTAAGAACTGTTAACCCCGCTTCCGTCCTAGCTACCTGGGGTTATTTTTATGAATCAGTTTTCACCATTCAGACCTCATATACAAATAAACATTAAATATTTTCTTCAAAATCAAAAAAAAAAAAAAAAAAAAAAAAAAACTGAAAAGAAACAACAACAAAGTGCATTCAAAAGGTGCTACGCTTAATTATCATTCAATCAGGTCGGACTGGGGGATCTGTCCAGTCTTCTGATGCATAGATCTCTGATGTATCAAGGCTGTCGTGTTCCAAATTTCACCCTCATACAAATTACAAGTCTACAACCATAGTGTTGTAACATAAACCTTAGATCTCGCACCAAAACTACTAATTATCAAAGCCTGATGTAAGCAACATCCACCAGATGGATATTAACGGTACACATATTATCTCCAGTCTAACCAATGAAATGAGGTGTAAAAGCAACCACCAGCAAAAAGGCCAACCATTCACTCGTTGCGAGCTCAATTACCATTCCCATTTGGTTGGCTATGTCATTTCCTTTTTGCTGAAGGGTTTCAAGATTGTACACTGATCTATTTTCTAATTCTCGCTTCCTATTTTTCCCAGCAACATTACTTCCATTAAAAGACCAACTCTCTCATACTCGAGCAATTTCAAAAAGGGATATCCAGTATCAAAAACAGTCAAAATGAAACATAAACAGACCCTATTCAAGCAGACATAAACCTCCACCAAGATACTAAACCTATCGAGATCATACAAAAAAAAATCTCACAAAACTTGGCTCACAAAAATACCGCAACCTCATTTTATATCCATCATTTTGTACCCCTAGCATTGCTCTTTAGCACTGGGAAGAATATAGGCGTAGATTAACCATATCACTGGACAAACAAAATTGCTGTATATTCGACAAATTTCTGACCTAAAATGGACCTCTCATGATTTCAAATTCAATCATTTACGAAAAAATATGTTTGGTCTTATCCAATTCTAATCCAGAAAAAGTCGAAATCAAGGCTAAACATGTTTGTGTGTGTAAACATGTTTGTTTGTGTAATCTACGTACAAACATAATTAAAAATCAGAATTCTCAATCACGATCATAAGAGAAAACACGAGGTGTATAAAAGACAGGCTAATTCAAATTAGGTCACACGGAGATCGAGAAAGATCCGAACCTGAAAGAAAATTTTCTGACGGTGCTCAGAGTCGGATGGGGAAGATCCGGATAGAGAGATCAGGGTTAGGGTTTGTTCCGGAAGAGGATATGAACCGAAGGTGAATTTGAGAGGTTGGGTACACCCGATAAGAAGGGTACCGTATTTGGGCGGTTAAGTTTGGGTGGGTCAAGTCGAAGTATGGGTATGTATGTGATGATTAGATTGAGCCAAAACTCAATCTTGGGTTGGGTCCGATTGGGAGATAGGGTTAGGTAATAAAAAAGGGGTTAGGTTTGGTATGGGTTTGTGGAACGGATCTGAACTTTGAGATCTGGATATGTAATTGGGTCAAGCCCAGTTTTTTATTCTTGTTTTTTTTTCTTTTTTTTTTTTGAAGTTCTCTATAATACTAAAGTTTTTTGTGCTTTATTATTTAAAATGAACTATAAAGGCTCACTTGTCATTCTCACAACAAAAACTCATTACTCACTTTCTCTCTTTTACTTTCTCATACTTTACTTTCCATACTCACAACATTTATTTTTCCTTAATCTCTATGTAAATTCAAACTAAAACTTTAGTCCGGGACGGAGGTATCTTCGAAGGAGTTTTAGTAATTTTTCATAGGGCAATGCTAGGCTTACAAAAGAAGTTTACAAAATGAAGGATACTAGGTGTGGTGGCGATATTTTATTGGCCACATCGATAATGGACCCGATACACTCATATTAAAAAACACAAATACAATTATGACATCTCATTTTGTAAGCCACATTTTGTAACCGTTTTTTATAACTTTATTATTTCCATTTTTCATATGCTACCTTTACGTCCTATTATTAAGCTATCAAAACTAATTTGTTATAGCAAAAGGAATCTCCTTTAAATTAATTTAAATTAATATGTTGAATGTACAAGAACTTTGATCTATTAAAACCGATTAAACTTTATTTTTATCACTCATGACCGAATGTTTATGTGATTAAAAGAATCTTGAGAATCGAATTTTAGTAATCAATCTTACCAAAATCACCTTTGTATGAGCATCTCACTCATCTGACTCTTTTCTTTCATCACTTATGAAACTCAATAATTCTCAGTTTTAGTATATTTAAGGCTTGTTGTGTTTAAGTAAATAGTTGTAGTGCATAATAAGCAAATACTCCCTCCCATTTTAAATTGCAAAATTTGTCAATTTCAGATGTTTCATAGAAATTCCAAAATCCAAAAGTAAAATGTTTTTAATAATTTTCATTTAGTGGGACCCACTTATCATACTCACATACTATTCTCTATCCCACTTTCTCTCTCCTACACAACTATCTACACTCACAACATTTTCCACTTTTCCTCTTAATTCTTACGCTATAATTTTGTTTTGCAATTTGAAATGGGTCGGAAGGAGTATTACACATAAACGGTTCTAAATCTCTATCTCCACCACTAAACATTCTTTCTCCAGTCATGAGACTTTGTCATTATCAGATGTGTTCACATCTAGGATTATTCCACTTTACTTCCTCAATGTTTTAACATGAATCAATCTATGAAGCAGATAGTTAAATTATCAATACATTTGAATCAATATCATTTCAACAAGTATATAATTTTGATAAATATTTAACTAAGTTGACTACTAAAATAAAATGTGACTATAGTCCCAAAAGGGAGGAACTATCATTTTCTACTTGAAAATATTGCCTTTTAAGGTTCTGATTAGAATCGCATTTCACTCTGTCAGTTCTATGCAAAATTCTGGTGAAATCCAAGCAAACCAGGATGATCTATTTGTGCCCCTATGAGAAAAACAAGAAGGTGATGTCCGTTTTGTTAATCATACTTCTCAACTGTGTAACCAAGAAACAGACTTCAAGTCTAAAAAACAGTCGGGACACAATCGTTGCATGATGCTCAAACAATATCACAGCAGTATAAGTAAATGATGTCAGAGCTAGTAGTTCGTACATACATGATACGACAAATACTATCTTCTACGTAATGGTATTGTACTTGCAGAACACCTGGTATTTCTCCTCATTATGACATTGATAACAGAGGGAGAATATCATATTTTTTTTTTCAATATTTCAACCTATTTCTAGCTATTTACTTTCCAGTCCCAAAATGGATCCATTTTTGTTTTTGATCATAAAAAAAAAAAAATGAATCGGTCATTTTGGACAGGGGAGAACCTCTTAAAAGTAGCTTCTAGAGGAATACCACTGTCAAGTAAGCACAAATTTACAGTGGCAAGAGTTTGAAGGGTCGTGCCTGCAATCATTTTCTCTTCAACAGAAACACTAGACAAAATTGATCTGTTAGAAGTGGGCAAGAAGGCTCTTCTCCGTCTACAACCTGTAAAACAATAAGACAGCATTATTGGACTTGAATATTACTTAAAATCAGATGAAAGTGTTTCCTACTGCTTACGTGAACAAATTAGGTCGGTTACGAGATAGCTGGGGTCGTTTCATCGGTGATAAAATGAGATTCCTCAAAGTCATTGAAGGGTTACTTGCTCCACCACCTCCTCCTCCAGTTCCAACTCCAAACATGGATTGACCACTAGGCCTCCTGTTTCTGGTATCAACTGGGATTGCTGTTTGTTTTGCTGGTGAGCCACCCGAGATGTCAAAGAGACCTGAATTTGAACTATTCTGTCTTGTTGTAGGTGGCCACATATCTTCTCGAGGTCCTGGTGTTTCAGGAGTGAAAACCGACCAATCTGCAACAAATAAGTCAACTAGCATTTCTTGGATGGTAACAACAATGTAAATGTGATTTAACAGTCATACTTTTGAACATCTGCATATGTTAAAATAAATTCTCCGTCCCAAAAATAAATGTCACACTTTATTTTTCATCTGTCCAAAAATAATGTCGCGTTTCTAAATAAGGAAAAAAATTGTGTAATTTGTACTCCTCCACCTCAAAATGATAGTCCCGTTTGACTTTTCAAACATTTTAAGGTTACGTTATAAGTTTTGGAAATTCAGTGATTTTGAAGCCTCAAACTTTCTGGGACCAACAATAAGGGGAAATGGGACTATCATTTTGGGAAAAAGGGAGTAAAATCAATGCACAAACAAGCAAAGCACATTTCTTTAAAACGTTGACAAGTCAAATGCGACATTTATTATGGGACGGAGGGACTATTGATCTTTGCAAATAGATAGGTTTCATGGTGCAAAGGAAGAACTATAAACTGAACGGGATTACCTTTTCTATTAGGATCTCTGTTATCCATCATATTGGCTGGACTAGAGAATAAATCTGGCTCACCTCTGGAAAAGAAATTATTTGCAGGTTGAATGGCTGATCGTTTCACCGACTCGTATTCACTTCTAAGCTGATCGTACATTTCATCAAGTTTCCGCTTCTGCCTGTCCGATTATAAGTACCAGTTTCTGTGAGGTTCCCAAGCATGATTTTTAGAAGACAAGAGGATCAGGGGCATTAAAAATAAGGGATAAATAACCTTGATTTCTCAGAGAACTTCTCTTGAAGCTCTTGCTTGTCTTTGGATAAGCTCTCAATCTCTTGCTCCATCATCTGGCATCTTTTCGTCATTTTCTGGTACGCAGTATGCACCTGCTCCATTTTTTCTGAAAACTTTTCTTGCATTGCTTCGCATTTCTGTCTACACTGAGCTGCCATTCTGTTCATCTTGAATTGCATCTCCAGTTCCTTCTGTCCTATGAAGAACATAACGCTTCTGTAGCAACTCTTCATCACTGAGATTATTGTCAACGATAAGTGTCTCATTGACTCATTACAGTGAGATACTCCCTCCGTCCCATTTCAAATTGCAAATTTGTCATTTTTGGTGTCCCATAGAAATTGCAAAAATTCAAAAGTAGAATGTTTTTATTTTTTTCAATTAGTGGGACCCACTTGCCATACTCACATCAACTAACCCACATACTACTCCCTACCCCACTTTCTCTCTCCTACCCAACTATCTACACTCACAACACATCACCTTTTTCACCTTTTCCCTTAATTATTGTGCAATGACTTTTTTGTGCAGTTTGAAATGGGACGGAGGGAGTATATAACAGAGAGCCGAGGCTTTCATCAAAGTTGCACTCTTTATTTCCAGTACTAACTACCACAGAAACTTAAATATTAACCCTACATAACATATGAGAAATTAAATTTTGAATAGAAAATTTAAAGCATACATATCTGTGGAGATATCCCAGCCATGGCCATCTGCAGCAAATAATCACAATTCAAAAGGTCATTCATCAATCAATTATTTTCTATGGTGCAGATACAGAGAAACGAGAAAGCTGATGATACGAGTTCTTGATGTGCTCACTTACATTTATCCATTCATCATTTGGGTTGATATCCACGGGTTTCATTAGACTGGAAAGTGAGAAACCAATCAAAAGGTAGGCACATCATAAAAATTCTGGAGATCGAAAGTTTTAACAATAAAGTTGTCCAGTCAAAGATGAACATTCATTTAGCAGCAGGCAGCATCAAGATTGGGGAAATATAGAGTAAACCTTTTGTTAAATCCTCTGCACCAACTAATCTGAACAGCTAGTTATTGAAAATCGTGTTGTGATGTTTATCAACGCATCGTATTCTCGAATCCCATGCAAGCAGCCATGTTTGACAGTTCAAAGTAGTAATGAATCTAAAATTCAGTAAACTGAAGCTGCTAACCTTTTAGAGAGCACTTGATCACAAACTGGGCAAGCCGCATCATTACTTAGAATCTTACTTGCATCTTCATTGCCTTTTAATGGATTAAGGACAATTCATTGGCACCATCAAACAGAAAGCATTAGGAAAGAAGTATATACATTATAAAATATAATATCATGACTGAATGGTTGTTAGGCTTAGGATACATAGGAGGTGGCCACATGTGGTGGTGATGGCTCGACCTTCCAGCTCTCTCCAGCATGCGTTGCATCTCATCTCAGCAGTCGAAAAGGGTTTTTTATCTGATAAATTTGTACTTATAAGATGAGTATCAAAAACGTGTAAAATTAATTACAAGGGTTAGAGGGACTAGAAGCAGCCTCTTGCAATGCAAGGTAAGGTTTGCCTACATTTCACCCTTGTGGTGGGGACCCTTCCCCGGACCCTCGCTATGCGGGGATGCCTTGTGCACCGGGCTGCCCTTTTTTAGAGGGACTAAGTTCTGTTCACAATGAGTAAAGAACAGCAAGTGATATTCCCTACCAATAATCTAGTACAGTATCTGCTATCGACATGCCATATAACCTCAATGTCAGGTAATACCGTACTAATCAAGGAAAGATACCAAGCAATTCAGGGCCTACAAGATTATCAACTCACTTCCTTAGAACAACCAATGAGTCTGTTTCCAAATATATTAAGAAAATCATAAGGCTAGTGTTTATAAGAGGTTGGTCTGTGTATTCTTATATCTTTCCTTCAAATTCAGGGAAACCCTGGATCACTGACTTAAATGCAATGAATCTGATAGAAAACTAGAAGTAACAATCCCAAGCTTCTAACAAAAGAGAGAGCTTCAAAACTATCTTGTTCCTGGAACTTCAAGCGCATTGCATTATAAATTTAATCGATGCGTATATAGATACTGTAACATTATTTTGTTGAAAAATGGAGAAGGTCTAAACATTCTTTGTTATCACGTTTTCCAAATAAAACTACCAATCCCCTTGTAAGTTACTACTTCAAACACCTTAAATCTAAGAAAATAAGCTTCCAGCTTAATAATCTGCAATGTCGAAGAAAAACAACATGAAAACTCATATCAAAGCAATGTTAATCAATGTAATTTCCAACAAAACTATCTACATGCCAATTGCCAAAGACACCACATGTCTGGCAATGATCAATTGGAAATATTCATCCATTCAGAGCCTACAACTGAAACACATTGTTAAACGGTTGCACATCGATATCTATCAAGCAAACTCTACTGACCGATTAATAACAACACTCGACCGGTTTCAATTTTGTTGTAAGAGAATAAAAAAATATTTTTGCAATGTAGGTCCATTGGTCTAAGTTCTTCGTTTGCCATTCAAAAAAGGGGTAAATCACTAATTTAAACATCTAGAAAAGAATTGAATGGATGAGTAAAAAGTAACAACTTCAAGCTTCTAACAAGGTCAGCATCTTAAAAAGTGGCTTGCTCCTGGTACTTATGAATTATGATACATAGTTGAAACTTTCCTATCCCCTGATATCCCTCCCTATCCCATGATTCGGACTTGCAACCAAATGCAAGTAGATTAAGCTCTTATCCACTGGGAAAATCCTAGAACTCATCTTGCTCCTATGATTTTAAGCAGTCCATTTTGAATTCAACCAATGTCCATACGGAAAAAATAATACGTATCATTATTTGTCGAGCAAGAAATATTAAAACATCCTTCCTCAACTTTCCTTATCATAGTCCCGCGACCTAATAAGATGAAAATTCACACCTAAACATATGTTTCCAACATGGTAGGTCCTCTACACGTGGAAGAAAACAAAATGAAACCTCAGGTCTAGGAAATTCAAGAAAACAGTCAACTATAAAAACTCCAAAAATACTCCCGTTGGCCTCCACGGAAACAAAATATGAAAAGCTATAGATATCTCTCAGTTATCATCGGTTAACTTTCTAACATGAGTAGGTCCATTGAAAACCCTAAAATTAGACATATGACACTGTAACTTTTGTAATTCACAAATAGTTTGTGGCTCCGTACTAAGAAGAGGAAAAGTGATCAAACTTGGAATTTAATGACTGACATTGTTCCGCACTCCTCAGACTTGATATTCTGAATTCTACCAAGTACTAAGCATAAATCAAAACCTGACCACTCTTCAAATTCAAATCTGAAACTTAGCCGAATTTAAAAGGCAAGTGAACTCAACCAAATATTCAAATTCTCACCAGATAAATCAAAATATACAACAATTTCTGTAATTCCGTTGACTCAAAGATGAGATTCCCGTTAACTCAAAGATGAGATTCCGTTAACTCAAAGATGAGACTATTAAGGGAACATACTACGAAAATAACGTTAACTTAAGGCAAGGATCCAGATGTTTGGCCTCATCGTGTTTTAACGACTCGATTTTGGTTTTTGAAATGGCCGATTTGAAATTAAAACAGCATCAATTGATACTCATATCCGAGAAATGATTGAATTGCGGTAACTCTGTTATAACTCGTTCCGACGGCTCAAATTTCCCGGCAAATCGGCCGATTAGCGAGGGACAGAGAGAAGCGACAGGGAGAGAAATGGAGAAGGAACAGAAGTACCTGTGTCTGCTACCAGGAATACAATACACCGAATGATTAACTCTTATCTCTCTCTCTCTCTCTCTCAACTCAAAGATGTTCAAATCAACGGCGTGTTTTCCTCTCCGGCGGCCTCTATCGGTTCTTCCGGTTGTATTCTCAGACGACTCTACCCCTCAGCCTTAAACTGTGCAAATAACAAACAGCGTTTTGATTTTCCGGTCGGCCTTTATCGTTCCCTTTCGTTCGCTCTTCGGCAGAAAGCAACGACACCCACTTAACGTTTTCCCGCTCGCGCTCTATACAATTTCCCAATTGCCTTTCAAATACGTGTGGGCCTGACAGTCAGGCCCATATGTTAATTTATGTGCCTCATAAGTTCCAAAAATTTTGCACGGCCCATACATGTTAAGATGGAGAAAGTGTCATTATTCACTCAAAAATTTCACTATGTTGATGCCCGATGGCATGTTTGTTAATCTCTCCACGTGTGTCACTGGGTCACACGTGAGGGGAGTGTTGAAGCTTGATATACATTGTAGGTGCCCTCTCCAACACCTTAAGGTTTTAAAGGAGTTGGTTACTTAACATGTTAACAGATGTAACAAGCCCGCCGATATAAAGGGAAATGATGATGCATATAAAGTGCGGTACCGGAGTACCTAATCAGTCGGGAACGCGGCGATGGATAATCTGGATGAACGGACGAACGATCTGCAAAACAAACACCGTTAGGGTGCGAGGGAGTTACCCCCGCGAAAACCCTCCGGTGTGAGAATAAGCATCGTGTATAAAGATGATATAAACCGGAAGGAGAAGCGTATTATAGTATTGAGAGGGTGTTTTTTGTGTGTACCTTTGTGTGTGGATTAGGACCCTTATTTATAGATTTGGGGTGGAGTGTTCACCAAGAATAGGAGATCCATCATTGATTTGTATTAGGAAACTGAGTCCTTGTATAATTTAGGATCCTTAGCTCGGTAGGAGTCCCTTTGTACGCAAATCGTAGTAAGAGTTTATTCCTTAATTTTAGGAGATAGAATATTCCGTTCAGTGGCCCCCAACTTCCTGATTGCATCGTAGTAAGAGAAGGAAGTTTAGGTTTCCTTGTAAAAGAGGTCTCCTTGTTAGGTAAGGATTCTCTGTATCGTAGACTTCGGAGTGTATTAGGAGAGTTGGGCTTAGTCACTGTAAAGTGAGCTAAGTCGGCTTGTACTTACTATCTCGCTCGTCATAGAGGCCGAGTTGGATGTGCTGAGATGGTTGAGTAACCATGTTGATTGCTGGAGGCCTGGTTCATGGGTACAGGCCAAGTTGAGGTTGCCGGTCAAGTCGGTTTTGTTGAAGTTCAGCTCGGAGCGAACCGAGTGTCTTGGCGCTTTACTTAGCCAGGATGCCTGGCTTAAACACTTTTCGTACCGTTTTAAGGATGCTTTTACCTCGGGTTGAGGTGTATGTTAACCCTTGATCTGGTGTCTCGGTCGACGTTATAGTTAGGAGATCTCGGTTTGAGACGCCCAATTTGGTCGAGAGATTGTAAGGCCAGTTTTAGCCATTAACAGGCCGCGGTTGTTCCACCTATTTAAGCCGTGACGAGCGTTTAGGAGCTCAGTTTGTAATTCGTGGTTAGTCTCAAATTGTCGTGGGAACTAGATGTATTAATCTTAACCCAAATTTGAGAGCACTAACCGACATAATTAGGTTTTGATTGTAGTCGTGTTAGGCTATGTTTGTAGGCCGTGGTCGTTCACCGTTATGGCCGTGACGAGCGTTAGGAGCTCGGTTTGTAAGAACTAATTCGTGGTTAGTCTCAAATTGTCGTGGGAACTAGATGTATTAATCTTAACCCAAATTTGAGAGCACTAACCGACATAATTAGGTTTTGATTATAGCCGAGTAAGGCTATGTTTGTAGGCCGTGGTCGTTCACCGTTATGGCCGTGACGAGCGTTAGGCCTCCAATCTTCCTGGCTGTAAGCTTGCGAGTGTCGTTTGACATGTTCGTCGGTGTCTAGCAAGTTGGACCATGTATTCACGGGTCTGGTGATCACCACTTGTTATGATTCCTTTTCGGATGCAAAAGATTGTGAAGTTCGAGGAGTAGGGCGTAGATCTTTGATTCGGACGGCTGCCCGGTTAATAATAGCATAGCCCGCTATTTATTCGCATATATCTTGGACTTTGTTTTTAGACTCCGCTTTGTAAGAATAGGACTTTGCCACTGCAGAGATGACACAAGTCGGCATAAGAACCCCACCTCGGCATGTTTATGGAGCCGAAATGAGCCTAGGTTGTACTGGTCGTCAGGTGACCATCATTTTTCTTAGGGCTATGTGCGGCCAAGTCGGCCTACCGGCACAAATGATGCCGGGTTGATCAAGCCCATGGACTTCGCTAGTCTGAGGCTCAAGGTCTATTAGACCCAAGTACCCACCTCGGTTTATGTCATTCAGTGGCCCCCGAGTTTCTATCTCGGCATGATGTGTAGGAACTCTAATTATCTCCATTGTCGTCGACGTCTTTATTATTTTGACCTCTTGAAACGTCGACCTCAGTACATATCAGGTCGGCCTCGTCTTGCTTCACTTAGTGGACTTCATGAATCTCGATTATTCTGCTTTTCCATTGTGGTCGGGCTATATAATATTTGTTGCTGAGCCGATTGTCTGCCCGTTGCTTGTACATGGATGTTTGATTGCTCACTCTGCCATAGTACGTCGACCTGTAAATTATTGTCCTCGCAGCTTTGACGAGTTGATGGTTTTTAGCCGATCTCTGCTCATCCTTGACGGTGATCTATCATAATTGTGTGCTTCAGTGAAGCCTGCCAGTACTGCTGAGCAATTTCTTTTGAGATTGTACCTTTCTGAAAATTGAAGTTTCTTGCTGCTATCATGGGCTCGTACCATACAACCTTAATATTATTCGTTTCCTGTAAGAGGGGTGATCTTGCAGCAAATAGGTGAAATGATAATCATCAACTGACATTCAAAAGGCTCCCTTGGAATAATAATTCATAGGCGCATCACCAATCTTAATTAAGCATGCTAGAAATTTACTTGTATTAAAATGGAAAACTGAGCATGATAGCATATCAATGGATTAGTGGTCAACTTTTTGGAGTAGCAGAATAGTTTGATGAAAAGGATAGCATGTATGCTAGCAACATGCAAGTGATATGAGAGTAATAATTTTAGATAGATTACACCTGGGTATCGGCGGATATATATGCACAACTTGGCTAGCCTTGTGTTAGGTTTGCGGCTCGTCTTTCCATGCCGATTGCCCGTCTTATGGGTTCTACTTGAGAATTTTGCATGTGGTGTAGATGTCTTCGTTCAAACTCTATACTGTCTCTTTGTTTACTCGTATGTCTGCTTCTAGTAATGGAGCTTTTTGATGACGCCCTTCACTTCATGCTGTGTAATGGTGTAGATTTCATCGTACGAGGAGAGCAAGTTGTTATTCTCAAATTTGACACGGCATTACCATGTCAAGGTTAAACCGTCAACGGAAAGCCAATGACCTTGAAGTTCACCAGGTGTATTCCTTTCATATTTGCTATTACAATTTCCTGTTTCTATTTGCAATAGCTACATGCCCAAGAATTTTTATGCCTCCCTGTGCTAATTTTAATCATGTAACCACTGACGTAGAGCATGCAATGTATTTGCAAAATCACAGGGGTCGGTTAGTCATGATGAGATCTTTCGCCTAGTCTTGATATTTTGTGGGTGCACAAATATGAATAGTATGGTGGGGCTGCTGCTTTGATTTGGAAGAATCCAAAATAAAAGGCCCAAGCAATTTTTATACTACAGCAGGGTTTTAGAAAGCGTTCACCTTTAAGCGGCCTTTATATTTCCGATCAACTGTACTTCCGCCTCGCTGTCTTAAATCTGCATCAACTGCGCGCGTTTGACGGCTATCAAGCCCACAACTGTTATTCGCAACATGCGCCGAGAGAAGTGTAGCTTCTTCCAGGCTCTTAGCATCGTCGGCGTTGTTTCCGCCGGGAGTAGCCGACTAGGTTGCTGCCTTTACCAAAAAATTATGAGGGCGCCGCAGATCTGGTGAAATTTATACGTATGTCGGATCTAATTGATTTTTCCATTGTCATGGTCCGTTCGTTCGCCATGTTTTCGTTCCCGGCAATGGAACCAAACTGATGATGCATAAAAAGTGCGGTACCGGGGTACCTAATCAGTCGGGAACGCGGCGATGGATAATCTGGACGAACTGACGAACGATCTGCAAAACAAACACCGTTAGGGCGCGAGGGAGTTACCCCCGCGAAAACCCTCCGGTGTGAGAATAACCATCGTGTATAAAGATGATATAAACCGGAAGGAGAAGCGTATTATAGTATTGAGAGGGTGTTTTTTGTGTGTACCTTTGTGTGTGGATTATGACCCTTATTTATAGATTTGGGGTGGAGTGTTCACCAAGAATAGGAGATCCATCGTTGATTTGTATTAGGAGACTGAGTCCTTGTATAATTTAGTATATCCTTAGCCCAGTAGGAGTCCCTTTGTATACAAATTATAGTAGGAGTTTATTCCTTAATTTTAGGAGATAGAATATTCCGTTTAGGAAATAATTATAAAATGACACTTTTCCTAACCTGTATTGGTCGAAAGCACTAGAAACAAAAAGTCCGAATGTTGCCCTCAGATTTTGATTGGCACACGAGCGAAAAAAGCGTTGGAGAACGAATCTAAGGTCAATGGTCAGCGTGATCTTTAAACGTGTGTTTAGGAATATGGAGGAGTTGATTATTACTACTCCCTCCCTCTGGTCCGAAATAACTGTTTTTTTTACATTTGCACAATTTCTTAAGAAATGCAATTATTATCATGACTTAATGACAAAAGTTCCAACTTTACCCCTATTATGTGTGTAACTTTCTTACATTAATTTCTCACATCAAGACAATTAATAAAAGAGAACAAGTTTCAATGCAAGGGTAAAAGAAACATTTAGCTCAAAAGTGACAATTATTTTGAACCAAAATTTTGATCCAAAAATGACAGTTATTTTGAACGGAGGGAGTAACCTCATTTAAAAACACTTGTTCTCGTCTAACTCCGTTCAAGCCAAGATTTTCCCATTCTAGGATTTTCTCACGTGAAGTGATGGTTTTAATAAATCCACTAATAAAGGTTGCAATAGTAAATGGTAAAAGTAGTGAAATGACTTGTTATATTTGTTTTTTAATCATGCTTGCTAGAAAAGATGATATGTAAGTTTATTTTTTTTTGATTTAAGAAGGGAGAGGAGATGGGTAGGACGAAGTGCGTAGGGATTTGGGTGATCCCCACATCCGTCTAGCTCATACTAGCGGTCTTTAACATAGAAAAATTAATCAACACACAGAATATCATTATAATAATAATATGAGATTGTTACAATTGCACATGCACTCACTAAAATGTAGCATGACTTCCTTCCAAGAACTATCCTCACACATTATCTCACCTCCCCAAGAACACACACAACATAGTTATTACCGGGTTGTAGGATCACCTAACCCCCTTGACATTATTTTATGGTTCTTTTGTGTATCCTAGCACTCTCCTACAGGCACAAAAAGCTAGCATACATTATTTTGGATGAGACTATATGTCTAATATGTGGGGGAGAAACCATAAATCAATACATGAAAGAGATCTTGTCAAAATAGAACACTAGAAGATCTAGACTGTCTCCCGACATGCTCGGCCGAGTACAAGCCCAACATATCATTCCATCCTTTTAGCGCGGACTCCTCGCGCGCGCCCTTCTTCTCGGCCGAGTCATATCCCTTGCTCGGCCAAGCACCTCCTGCTATGGCACTTTTCAGTTTCTTTCTCCATTTTGACTACTCGTTGATTTCCACCAACTCCCCTATAATTTAGACCCCTTTTCTCCATTCGTCTCTTCACAATTTTAGGACTCCACTCCCAATAAAGTGGTGGTGGTAGATGGGGTGGTAGGGTGGGTGTACTTAGATGGCGGAGGTAATAAAGAAAGGGTGAGTGATGATATAAATAACAGCGGCGATCTTTCTTTGAAGCAAAGAAACTTGCCGACAATGCCCATCTCCCATCACCCTCCTCACAACATCATGGCATCATCCAGCTAAGCAGCTAGCCTCAGTATCTGTATCAATACCTCCACTTAATCCACACGTGTACAACACTCTCCTCACTCCCAAGAAAAATAAAATATCAATTCAAAATAAAAAAAATAAAGTAAAATATCCACACCAGTTACTAAAATAGAAAAATAAAAATCAAAATACTTAATCCATTTCCGGCAGGACAATGATACACATAGGAAAAAGGGAAAAATCATGGTGAAACACTTTAAACCCTTGGATGAGTTTTTATTAATGGGACTCACAAACATTTATTACAATTCAACGGATTACAGTGTTTAACTATGAGTTTTCCTTTTCAGTTTTCACTATACATATCATTATCGTTTCCGGAATCAGTACATGTTCTTTAAAACCCAACCTCCTTCAACCAGTCCCCCCACCCACTTGCCTTTCTCCTCCTTTTCGGCTCCTTTACTCTTCATCATAAACCCTAAATATCTCTCTCCATTTTCTTAGGGTTTTGTTTATGTGATGTTGATCGATATTCAGAGGAGATAAGATTACTTTCTTTGTTGTTGTTGTTGTTATTGTTGTTAGAGAGAGAGATCGAGAGAGAGAAAAGTGGAGAAGGGATGAAGATTCAGTGTAACGTTTGTGAGGCGGCGGAAGCCACCGTGCTTTGCTGCGCCGATGAGGCGGCGCTCTGTTGGTCTTGTGATGACAAGGTTCATGCCGCTAATAAACTCGCTAGTAAGCACCAGAGAGTTTCTCTATCTGCCTCTTCATCGCCTATGCCTAAGTGTGATATTTGTCAGGTACTATACTACAGTACATGATCACAATCTCCACCTCAATCTTATTCGATGATGCTATTTTTTTTTTGTGATTTTTAGTTGTATTGTTTGATTTGTTTGCTGTTAATAAGCTGTGATCTGTTTATTGGTTCTTTTAATTTGATTAAAGAATGAAAATACATGATATGGTTGGGGTATCAAGTGGTGAAAAATTAGTCAAAAGTGAGGTTCATAGAGTTTGATTTGTGGAATTGTGAAATCTATTTTTAAATTTGACAGTATTTTGAAGAGTGAAAATATGGGATAAGGTAGTTATTGCAAAATTGTCAAAGATAAATAATCTTATTTGAGGTTTGACGATGATAATTTGCGAGTATCTAGGTATGTCCATAGCAAAATGAGGGACACCCCGTGTGGATAGGGCCTAGTAACTAAGTAGGAGAGTAGTGGGGAGGAGTAGGCAATTTGACTTTTACATGGCTGTTAAGAGTCCTATGACAACTCACGAACACAGGATAACCATGAAAAAAGTAGCAGCCGTCAAATTAATTATCGTTGAATTTGAACCAAAATACCTTGATAGGTAATGGTAGCAGAACGTGTGATGATGCCATGGCTACATTTAGTTTTTTTTTTTTTTTTTTTTTGAAAGATGGCTACATTTAGTTGGGAGAGAGTGTTTTTCTTTTTCTAACTTGTCCCACGTTCTTGTTTGCTGGAATTCTGTTATTGTTAGGCAACTATAGCTGGACTGGACCTTCTCTTTTTTATAGGTCACTCTTTTAATGTCGTTCAACTGTTGTGCTGGAAGTGACTTCTGATACTTCTTCCTGGTCGTCTGTCCGTCTGACCAATTGAGATATGGCTTTCCCTCTCCTCTAGACCAGTGTTAATATTTATCTCCCTTCAGCTCAGTTAGATATCCAGCTTGGATGTGTTAGGCTCGGCCAATTCCCTGCTGGCAGGTTTATATGCATGGTCTTCTTTGTGTTTTCGCATCCGATAGTATTTTTCTAGCATGTTGTTTTTGGTGTTGGCCCAAGTTTCAGCTGCATAAATGGCAGAGGCTGCTTAATAAGGAAAAAAATTCAGATTTATGTGTGAATGAACTGCTGCTGTGTTGTTGTAGGTATTGTCCCCTATTTTTATCTACAAGCTGTTTATTTATTTTCTCCCTCCCCCATCCTGAATTAGCTGCTGTGCATTTATGTTTTGCCCTTTCTGGATAATTTTGCGAGCAGTAACAAGTTCGCATTTCATTTCCATTTTTATCAGGAGACAGTTGGATACTTTTTCTGTTTGGAGGATAGGGCTTTGCTATGCAGAAAATGTGATGTTGCTATACATAAAGCCAACTCATTCGTGTCAGCTCATCAAAGATTTCTGCTTACGGGAGTGAAAGTGGGGCTTGAACCTGCTGATCCTGGAGCATTGGCTTTCTCGGAGAAGTCGAACTCTGGTGACAAAATCTCAGGGGTGGAATCACGTCCTTCGCCTAGAAAGAGTGTTCCTACACCCTCGCCTGTTCAATGCAACAGAATATCACCTGCCTCCGTTAATGGAGTAGCTGATTTTGCACCTCCTAAATTGTCTTTTACTGGAGGTACATCTTCTGATCGTATCCATCAATGGCAGCTAGATGAGTTTCTTGGATTACCTGAACTTAATCAAAATTATGGTTATATGGAGAATGGCTCGTCAAAGGTAATATCCAAACCTCCGCTTACGCAGATAATGTGCCCAAGGATGGGAACTAAAGTATAATTTTTATATTTATCTCAGTATGACTATGCATTCTCTTTGTGTGAACTCGTAAGTAAAAACTTGCATTCTGATGTCATATGATTGCTACTGTATTTAACAAGGTTTCAATAATAGAATAAACTTGTAATGTGTACCTTAATGTCTCGAGCTTTTATTCAGTGATGCTGAAACAGTGGGACTATCACCTTTTCCATCTAGTTATTAAAAAGATCCTTTACATGATCCGTCCGCATTAACTTTCATAGATAGGAAATGAGCGCTTCCTTCAGGGCGCCCTAAGATTAGAGAACACTAATTGGGGATGGGTGGGATAATGATTTTAGTTTTCCTAGCTACATGTGTTCGCACATTAACCAGTAAGTTAAACTAGGACTGGTCTTCTATTTGTGCTGTGGTTTTAACTGCATTCCTCATTGTTGTTTGGTCATGATTGTCACTTTGTAGAGAAAAGAGTTCCACTGGCTCAATTTTTCAATTTTTCTTTTCATCTCTCCATCGTGTAGGAAAGTCATCTTATTTTTGGCTTATCTCACCTTCCCATGTGGTGACTTTTAGTGTGTGGCCTTGGCATGCTTTTGGTCTGCGCAGCCTCTGCCCGCTATGCTGTAGGGGTGAAGTGTGTTACCACTTTTAAGTATTGTTTCCTGCTGTTGGATTTTCGGACGTAAGAGGTTCCTGTTTGTCTATACTCTTAGTTCTCTGCATGCAATGTCAGGGCATTCTTTGTAAACCTGCCGCTATGGTTGTAATGCAAACGCATTAGTGCATTTCTCACGTTACGCTGTATAAGCTTTATACATTAGCAGCTTTCGTGATATAAGCCCAACAATTATACAACCTGCTCTATGTTTATCCTGCGGGGTACTTGTTAGAACATGGTGCGGCTAATTTTGTTACTTTTGGCATTTGTGCTAGGTTTTTCCATGATCTCTGTTGTATGTGGAGTGAGGCCACTGGTACCATGTTGTGTGCATTTCATGTAGTGGGTTTGCAAGTGCACTTGTCCTGTTACTGAGACTTTATAATTACTCCCTCCGTCCCAAAATAAATGTCGCTGTTGGTGGCTTTTAGTTCATGTCCATTCTTCTTGGCCTTGATTATGGCCTGTATGGCTGTATAGTCTGCCGGGCACATTGCACATTGTGCTGTAGGAATGGACAGCGTGTTACCACTTTATGTAGACCATGCAAGTCCTATTGTTTTTTCTTTGTTTGGTGTTGGTGATTTACGGATGTAAGAGGTTCCAGTTTGTCTATATCGGTATTTCTCTGCTTGCAATTCCAGGGTATCATTTGAGAACTGCCACTTTGGTTGTGATATTAGTGCATGTTTCACTTTTTTGTGATTTTAAGTTTTACTCCTTCCTTAAATAAATGTCGCATTTGATCAACCTTTTTAATGGATATGGAAGGCGCTTTACTAGTTTGTACATTGATTGTACAATAATAAAATTGCACCAAGTCCTTCACCTTCTTAGAAACGCGACGTTTATTTTGTACATTGATTGTACAATAATAAAATTGCACCAAGTCCTTCACCTTCTTAGAAACGCGACGTTTATTTTGGGGCTTATCAAATAAAAGTGCCACATTTATTATGGGATGGATGGAGTATACGTTACAGCTTTCGTAATTTAAGCCTTGTAATCTTGCAAGCTGCTCTATGTTTATCATGCGGGGTACTCGTTAGAGTGAAGCCAGTCAGTTATTGGGTTTAAATGGATAAAACCCATAACAACCCAATAACTAATGGATCAAATGGGTTTCTACCCGGATACCCAATGGGTTACCCAATAATCTAAACTTCACTGCAGCTTTAACACACCACAAGTCACCACCGCTGCTACCCTCCACCACCACCACCGCCTTCACCCCCGCCCACCACCTTGCTGCCATATCCACATATCAGACCACCGTTGCCACCTCACCACCACCACCTCTGCTACCCATTTTGCCACCCCTAGTAGTGGGTTCGCAAGTGTACTTGTCCTGTTACTGAGACATTATAAGTTACTCCCTCCGTCCCAAAATAAATGTCACAAAAAGTTAACTGTGACAGCTGTTTTGGACAGAGGGAGTAATGCTGTGGGTATATAATTAGGATTTATTTTTCATATGTGAATATAGTTGCAGACAATATTTTGTAACCATCATCTGTCTTTGGCTCGAGGTGTTGTATACTTTTTGTTTTGAATGTGAGTTGGCATCAAAAAGTTAAGTTTCTCATCTTGTATTAGTTGTTGACTTGTGTCCTTTGCTATGATGTGAATCAGGCGGACAGTGGGAAGCTTGGAGACTCAGATTTTTCCCCTATCTTGCGGTCTTTTGAGATGGAACTGGATTTTGAGGATCGGCTGGGTCAGGTGCCAGACTCATCTTGGGCAGTGCCAGAAGTCCCTTCACCACCTACTGCATCAGGTCTGTCTTGGCCAAAGAACATTGACCACTATATGGATAGTAGTACTACAGCTTTTGTTCCAGATGTGTGTTATTCCCCCATGCCAAACCTCTATAACTCTCAACTAAATGGGAATGGTTTGAAGAGGCGAAGGCAGTACTAGCTTGTTAGCTTGATACCGCTCTCAGATGGTCATTTTAGAGATAGTTGGTGACCTGCTAGATAGTGTTTCTTTTGGGCGTGAAAATGTTTTATTGGAAGCTGTTGGTTGTTCACTATGTGTTAGTTAGAGTAAGATGCTTGTATTTTGGTCCGAGTAAGTGTATCTGTTCCGGAGTGTTAAATTTCGGTTATGGTTGGGATGAGAAGGTTAAGGCTGATGAATATGTTTGTTTGTGGTATAAAGAGCAATGTTCTGAAGCGGTTAGTTTGCTGAGAGATGCAGGAGTTGATGATCATCTGACAAAAAAGGTTTGGAGTAGTAATAATATGCACATGTTAGCTTTATGCCTAAAAATTATCCAGGACTCGAGTCTTTCTATGATAAGCTTCTCTAAGCGTGATATTCTCTTTTAAAAGTTGCAAGTTTGACGCGGAGTGCTAGAACCTTCAGTCGGTTAAATAGATGTACACAGAAGTCATTATGAAATGAACATGTTTATGTAATGGGTGCATCTTTTTTCTTCTTAATTTTTGAGTATCTTCATCTTTGATTGCACAACACCTATTGCATAAAATGAATGTCTATTTTCTTAGACAATTACCAGTTGTTAAGCCAGTGAGATGCATTTCCACGTTTTGATTTTCCTAAGAGTTGTGTTTTTAGAATCTTTTTGTGAAGTGTATATGGGTTTTGCATGCCTCATCTTCTGTTAAGCTTAGTTGTAGCTTGACTTCAAATTTGCTTGTCCGTCCCGTAATAAATGTTGCTTATTTGTCAACGTCTTTAACAAATACTATCTCCGTCTCACTCGAATTAGGACAAATTTCCATTTTGGGTGTCCCACTCGAATTAGGACAACCCAAAAATAGAAATGTTTTATTTAATGGGTCCCACATTCACACTCATAACAACTTTCCACTCATTATTCTTTACCCTACTTTCTCTCTCTTACTTCACTTTTCATACTCACAACACCTACTCCACTAACACTTTTTCCTTAATCCCCGTGCCCAACCAAAAAATCCTAATTCGGGTGGGACAGAGGGAGTATGCGTTACTATATTTTACATTGATTGTAAAATTAGACTCTTAATTTTTTATAACGCGATATTTAATTTGGGAAAGTATTTGAGACGGACAAAAATGGCGGGAGGGAGGTAAGTTGCTGCTGCATTCAATGGTAATTATCAACCCTCTCATTGTGAAAACGGAGTGGCATAAAAGTAATGGACTTTTTGGGTTAACGACTCAAGTTTTGGCTCATATCAGTTGCCTTAGTCATAAAGCATATGAAAAGAATTGAGTATTTAGTAAACTAGTAGGTAACCCGTGCGAACCACGGGAATCTATTCCGTTATTTTTCTTTTTTTTTCTTTTTTGATGTTTTTAATTGATTAATTAAAATAATAATTTTATTTGAAAATATATGTATATTTTAAATTAATCAAAACATTTTCATAGCTTTGGTTGTACGTAGTTGTAATAAATATTTTAAAAATTAATTTAGAAGTACATTTAAGTTTGTTGTATGAATATTTCAAAAAACTTAATGGTATTAATAGTAATAGTTAATATATATAGTAACTATTATGATTAAATAATATAATTAATAGTAATAGTTAATATATATTGTAATAATTATGATTAACTAATACTATTAATAATAATAATAATAATTAACTTATATAATCACTATTATAGTTAATAATTATATTTAACTATTATAATTAACTAATACTCTTAATAGTATTAGGTAGTTAATAATAGTTAATTATTACTCCCTCCTTCCAAAAGTAAGAGTCCTACTTCCCATTTGCACGGGGATTAAGAAATGATGGAAGTAAAATAAGTGTTGTGAGTGTAAAAGTAAAGTAGGAGAAAGAATGAGTGAGAGTGAATAATAAGTTGATTGGTGTTGTGAGTATAAAAGTAAGTAGGAGAGAGAATGAGTGAGATGAATAGTAAAGATTCTTTGTCATTTTAGGAAAGAGACTCTTACTCTGTAACGTACCAAAATAGAAAATAAGACTCTGACTCTGGGACGTAGGGAGTAATAGTTAACTATAATAGTTAACTATTATAGTAACTAACTATTACTATTATAAGTATTAGTTACTATAGTAGTTAACTATAATAGTTACCTATTATAGTAACTATTACTATTATATTATAAGTATTAGTTACTATAGTAGTTAAATATAATAGTTACCCTATATATTAACTAATACTATTAGCTAAGAAAAAGAATTTGAAAAGTCTCTTATTTATAAGAGTGGTATTGATGAGACCTGGAACCGCTCCACCCAAAACCGCTGCACCCATCCACCCAATGGCTCAGATCGAGGCCACATATGCGAGCTCATCATCTGTGCGGCTAAGATGATTTCAATTTTTTGTGGGTCTCTCCGAGCTCGGCTACATCTCATCCGTTGGGTGGAGCTAAAATGAGGTGGCTGCAATCGGAACCATTGGGTGGAGCTAACTAGGGGGTGCAGCGGTTCGAAATCCGGTATTGATGTGGCAACACCAAATGCAACCTTTCTCTAAGACTTGTCTATGTGGCAACACCATGACCCTCCTCACCAACTTTAATATACTCCCTCCGTCTCAGCTCACTTGACACTTATTTTCATTTTGATCCGTCCCAACTCACTTGACACTTCCCAAAATAGCATATTTTTTATAATTTTATATTCACTATCCCACCACTCATTCTCTCTCTTCATTTTCCACCACTCAATTTATTCAACCAACACTACTATTTACCCCACTCATTCTCTCTCTTCATTTTCTACCACACATTTTCTTTATTTTATTCTTTTTTCTTAGTTATTGTGCCCACCTATTGGGTGTCAAGTGAGGTGGGACGGAAGGAGTATATATATATATATATATATATATATATATATATGGTCGCGCTTCTGTGAGAATTTTATATGAGAACCGTGAGAACTAATCATAACCATTAGATTAGAAAAAAAAATCAAGGGTCCAGATGTTAGATACATTGGATACATTAGTTAATTTTCAAAAAACAATTGGATACATTAGTTTTTAACATAGTGTATCCAAGTGCAACACTTAGATACAATACTTATTAACCTATTGTATCCAAGTGTAATATCGAATTTTTTGTAATGTATCTAAGTGTATCAATTGTATCTAACATATGGACCCTTGATTTTTTTTCCTAATCTAATGGTTATGATTGGTTCTCACGGCTCTCACGATATTTAGGTTCTCATTTGAGCACCTACCTATATATATATACTCCATCCGTTCCTGGTAAGTTGTAACAATTTGCCATTTTGGGCATTCCACTTAAGTTGCAACAATGCCAAATAAGGAAACTCTTTATTACTTTTATAATCCTCCACTCATTCTCTCTCTTCCTCTCAACCGCTCATTATTCTCCACTCATTCTCTCTCTTCCTTTCAACCACTCATTATTCTCATTTATTAATTTTTGTGCTTCCCCTTCTATGTTGCAACTTACCCGGAACGGAGGGAGTATAGATTTGTTATAAAAGGAATGAGAACGGACGAAAGCCATTAGTACTACCTAATACCTAACACAATGAGAAGGAGTATACTACGAAAAAAACACCGAAAAGTATTGTTCCATAATAGTTAATGTGAACTCTTTTAATTAAGATGTGTTACTATAAAAAGTGGGTTGAAGTGGGTTGGGTTAAAGTGGGTTTAACCTAACCTAACCCAACCTTTATAGTTTAGTATTAAATCAGTGTATGGTTAAGAAATGCGTTTAACCTTTATAGTTTAGTATTAAATCTTGAATCTTTTTTAACTCTTTATAGTATAGTGCTGTTTAACAAATGCGTTTTGGTACTATATCTCATGTATATATGCTTCAAATTAGTGTATGTTTAAATCTAACTAGTATGTAACCCGTGCTCCGCGTGGGAATCTATTCCGTTAATGTTGTTGTAGTTTCCTTTTTTGATGTTTTTAATTGATAAATTAACATAATAATTTTATTAAAAAATATATGTAAATTTTAAATTAATCAAAACATTTTCATAGCTTTGGTTGTACATAGTTGTAATAAATATGTTTTTAATTATTTTAGAAGTACATTTAAGTTTGTTGTATGAATATTTCAAGAAGCTTAATGGTATTAATAGTAATAGTTAACATATATAGTAACTATTATGATTAAATAATATAATTAATAGTAATAGTTAATATATATTGTAACAATTATTATTAACTAATACTATTAATAATAATTAACTTATATAGTAACTATTATAGTTAACAATTATATTTAACTATTATAATTAACTAATACTATTAATAGTATTAGTTAGTTATAATAGTTAAATATTACTCCTTCTGTCCCGGAGTAAGAGTCCTACCTCTCATTTGCACGGAGATTAAGAAATAAGGTAGTAAAGTAAGTGTTGTGAGTGTAAAAGTAAATTAGGAGAGAGAATAAGTGGGATGGAATAAGACAAAAACTTGTGTGAGTCGGTCTCACACGTGAGACGGATCTTGATGAGAGAATAAATGGTTTGCCCCCTTATGGGCGGGGATGGGTAAACTCATTTGCTCTCTCAACAAGATCTGTCTCACCGTGTGAGACCGTCTCACACAAGTCTTCCTCATGGAATAATAAGTTGATTGATTTTGTGAGTATAAAAGTAAAGTAAGAGAGGAATGAGTGTGATGAATAGTAAAGATTTTTTGCCATTTTAGGAAAGAGACTATTATTCTGGAACATACCAAAATAGAAATTAGGACTCTTACTCTTGGACATAGGGAGTAATAGTTAACTATAATAGTTAAGTATTATAGTTACCTATTATAAGTATTAGTTACCATCAGGGGCGGACCTACCCTATGGCTATCGGGGACAATGACCCCCTTTGTTTTTTTTTTTAAAGTGTAATTTTTTTGAAAATTTAGAATATTAGTGCAATATTTTAGACTGTGCCCCCTTTGTTTAAAAAAATAAATGCATTAGTATTTATTTTTGCCCCCTTTAAATGTGTTATGCCATTTTGCCCCCTTGTGAAAAATTCCTGGGTCCGCCACTGATTACTATAGTAGTTAACTATAATAGTTATTGTTGTGGTATGCTTATCTCTTAACCCTCATAAGTATGTTAGAATTGATTGATACCATCACCTATGAGTATTTTATGGACTTTAGCACCCTATGTAAGAAGTTTAATAACTTCAATTTTTAGCTTAGTTCATTTTATAGTATAGGCTTAGAATATAGGACTTGCAGCGAAAAGGAATGAAGAACTATCCAAGACTTCAGTTTTTGCGCAGGACTTCTCTGCGCAGAACATTACTGCGCAGGTCTTTATTGCGCAGCTCTCAACCTTGCTCAGTTTTCAATATCTTCAGATTACCTAACTTGGAAAAGCGCTTAGAAGATGTACGCTTATTAAAGTGCTGAGGTGTGCAGAAACGGCAAATATGCACACTCAGCATATCCCACGACGGAGATGCGCTCAGATGAAATAATTCAAATGAAGACAGCTGTCAACCTTCTAGAAGAAGCTTTTGAATTTGGTCTTCATGCTTTGACTCCAACGGCTCAAGGACTCCTGCGCACCAATCATATTGTGCCAGCTCATCATCCTTGATCAGAACTCCAAACGGCTATAAAGGACACCTGCGCACCAATCATATTGTGCCAGCTCATCGTCCTTGCTCAGAGCACCAACAGCTACTTTTAAGCTTTCAGCTATAAATAGCCCGCTCATCTTCATTTCCGAGTTGCTAGAATTTGTGCTTACTAAGTATTCCTGAAGTTCTGAAGATTGTTGCTTAATATTCTCAGATTCAAGAACAACCTTCAAACCTTCATACCTTCAAACTCCTGCCCAGATCCTAAGCCTTATTTCACTAGAATTCTTCGTGCTCTTCATCTCATAGATTCTTAGAGCCCATAATTTCTGTCACACACACACCTCTTGAAGCTTCGATCACATAGATCTTACTTCTTGAGAAACACCAGTTTAGTCTAGGATTTGCTCTTCATAGATTAGATTTTGATTTGAGTTTTGATTCTTTGTAATCTTGTAAAAGCTCTTCACATCAATATAAATCTCATTAGAAAATCCAAGACTAACCATCTTGGTAGAGGACGTAGATCTTTCATTGATCGAACCTCTCCAAATAGCTTGTTCATTATTCTTACGGCTTATTTCCTGCTTACATTATTTCTTAATAGCTGCTTTGTTTGATCTTACCAGATTGATATTTGCTGCTGTGTTTTTGTTATTGCTTATTGCCTTAGAACCTTTTTAACCAACTCTTGAGCCAAAACTTAGCGCGTGTGTTTTAGTCCCTGCGCAGTATACACTGCGCAGTGCTGCTTTAAATTTCCGCTGTGTATTTCACACTCTCTCTGCGCGCTATACTTAGCTTATTTGAGAACTGTGCGCATAAGCCATTGATTTGCAAAAGGGATTGAAAATAATTTAAAAATGCTATTCACACTCCCTCTAGCATTTTTCATACTCTTGTTGCTCCTTTGGGACCAACAGTTACCCATTATAGTAGCTATTAATATTATAAGTATTAGTTACTATAGTAGTTAACTATAATAGTTACCCTATATAGTAACTAATACTATTAGCTAATACTATTAGCTAAGAAAAAGAATTTGAAAAGTTTTTTATTAATAAGAGTGGTAATGATATGGCAACACCAAATTTAACATTTATCTAAGACTTATCTATGTACAACACCATGACTCTCTTTACCAACTTTAATATATATACTATATATATATATATATATATATATATATATAAATTTGGCGGACAAAATTAATGGGTCAAACACTTTATTCAACCACTCCACTTGTAGCCCTCAGGGCATCAATTGGACCCCAAAGGAACTTTGAGTTCTACCATTTGACTTGGATAATTTGTGATATTTCATTTCTTCTACACTACTTTGTACACCCCAATACCTCACCTCTATCTTCTGTACCACTTTCGTGTACCACTCCATGCACTATTCATAATTCAACCGTTCACATATTTAGATAATATTAATTTAATGTCAATCTCAATAACTGTGAGCCATTAGATCATTTGTGGCACATGAAGTGGTACACAAAGTGACACAGAGAAATTTGGACTCAATAACTTATGGTCTTTTTCTTTTGGACAGTTTTTTTTTTTTTAAATATAATGCTGAAATGGAAAATATATTTTTTATTGAAAACAAACATGTTAGAGCAATAAACAAGACTTGATAAGAAAAGCAAGCAATCACAAGAACACAGATTTAGGTAGTTCACCAACTTGGCTACATCCACGGGGAGGGGAAAGAATATTATTATCAATCTGGAGAAACGATTACAAGATCACACTATTACTGCTACATTGATTTTGATCACAAAATTCCTAACTGTGCAACTGTAGAATTACATATCTTCTGAGCACTCTCTAAAGATTTATCTGTCTGAGGCTTTCGGCTAAATTTTGATCTAGACTAGTAGCCTCTATTTATACCACTCAAAGTCTATCTCAAGATCTGGTAGGAACTTGGAATACAAGTCTAAAACGGACTAGAAACCTTTCCTTCTGCGAATCTGGAACTTGCTGCAATTTCTAGCCTGGATTGCTTTTGGTTCGGCCTAGTCTTGAGCATGGTTCGGCCGAACCCATGCCTTGACTCGGCCGAATCCCTTCCTTAGCACGCCCGAACCTCTGCTGCTTCCAAAAGACCTCTTTTCCGATTCGCCTGGTTCGGCCGAGTCCTTCCCTAGGTTCGGCCGAACCCTTGTCTGCTCCGTCCCGGAATTACGAAATCTTTCTGTTGCTTAATCCTTTAACTCGGCGTCCCAAATTCAAAGGCATTAACCCAACAAGACATTTATTTTAATACGGGAGTACTAATCAAAATCACATTTCGAATCATATGCAGTATTCAAATTGATAAAATTGACTGAAACGCAAATTAAAAAGAATTATTGAATGTTGGATGGAGCCCAACATAAAATGTCAATATGTCAATATCATGTGAAATTCTTGAGCAAAAAGTTTCCATTGCGCTTTGTATTGTCCGAGAAAACTTAAAAGAACTGGTCTCCTGTGCTACCGTCTTACAGCGTGCGACGGCGCACGGCCAACCCTATATTTTTATTTTTTTTTTGCCACCCCCCAACTATTTTTCCTCCCAACAAAAGTAACACTTATTATAAGGAAATGTAACATTTTTTTCTTTCAAATGTAACACTTTTTTTTTCTTCAAATTTTACCACAATTTTGTTACAATAGTTTAAAGATAACATAAGATTGACAAATAAACTAATGTCACACTTTTTATACAGGAATGTAACACTCTTTTTTTCAAATATAACATTTTTTTCTTCAAAAATTAGCATAAGATTGACAACTAAACTAATGTTACATTTTATAAAAAATGAATGTAACATTTTTTTTCTCAATTGTAACAATTTATATTCTTAAATGTAACACTATATCTCAAATGTAACAATTTTTATTGAGAAAGTAACAATTGAGATACAAACCCGATTATATACATGAATTTTCACTCTTTTTTTCAAGAAAAAAATGACATTTACTAAATAAAAATGTTACATTCATCTATATAAAAAATTAAAATCATATATGCACTCTGTTACACTTCAAATATTACTTTTTTGAACCACAATAAACTATCAAACTATTTAAATTTTCTTGCAAAACTGCTGTAACATTTAACAGTAAAAAGTGTTACTTTTTGAAGATGAAACTGTTATTTTTATCAGAACAGAGTATTACATCTCGGCTAACAAGCAATTCAAATTTTGTGTGTGTTAAAAAGTAGTATGGATTTAAAAAAATAATAAAAAATCAAACCATATCATGACCTATCTAGTTTGATTCGTCTCGTCGAGACGAACACAACGGTATTTTTAATTTTTTTTTCCCGAGTTATAAATCTCAAGATATAGCATTTTAAAGTCAATGTTTTTTTTTTTAAGAGAATGACACGTGTCGCGATACGAGAGGGTGGGAAAGGCTGGACCGAATGGGTTGATTGGACCGGACGGGTACGACCCATGGGTTTGACCCGTCGCACCGCGTGCAACGGATTCAAAACTTTCTACGAGTAGTAAATTTATGCTCACCTAACGGTTGACATGTGGGGGTGCTGGGGTGTTAGCTCCGATCCTAATGTATTCTCACACTTTTTCTTTCGTGTCCACTTTCTATGCTTAGTAGTAAAAAGATTCATTTTATTTTTAATATTTGAACATATTAAGTTTTTTTTTTTTTTTTTTTAATAGGACGGAAAGAATACTCCCTCCGTCCCTCTTTAAGTTATAAATTTTGGGTTTGACACATTATTTAAGGAAAAGTAAAAAAGTTGATGTGTTGTGAGCACTGGCGGACCTACCCTTTGGGTAAGGGGGCCGCGGCCACCGTTTGCCAACTTTTTTTATTTTTACTTGCAATTTTTGTAAGTTTTAAATTAATTAGTGTAATAAATTAATATTTGCCCCCTTTCAATGAAGGAAAAAATACAATAAATATTTTTTCTTCCCCTTCAAAAAAATTCCTGAGTCCGCCACCGGTTGTGAGTGTAGATAGTTGAGTGGGAGAGAGAAAGTGGGGTAAAGAATAGTAAGTGGATAATTGTTATGAGTATGACAAGTGGGTCCCATTATTTTAAAAATATTAAAACATTTCTTTTATGAAGTTGTAGATTTAAAGTAAAACAACCAAAAAACAAATTTTATAGATTAAAGAGGGACGGAATAAGTATATTATAGCTGTAGTAATTAATGATAGCCATTAGATTTGATTTGAAGGACATGATTGTTTTTTGACCTCCCTAGAAAGGGACAGTCATCCTCATTTGTCTATACATTTGGCCTAATTGATAAAATTCCAAAGTCCCACCCAACGACGGCGGCCCACCAACGGCGGCCTAGGAGCCTCTTAGAAAGAAGAAACCAACTGACATTCCCATTTACATGCTTATATATACATATACACCTTCAATATCAATCTAAGTCTTACAACTTTCTTCTTCTTCTTCTTTTTGTTTTCTCTTCTAAAAATTTGAACTTTTTTTTCATTTTTATTTCCTAAAGTCGTAGTAATGGCGAAATCACCTGAGACAGAACACCCTGTCAAAGCCTTTGGTTGGGCTGCTAGCGACACTTCTGGTATCCTCTCCCCATTCACTTTCTCTCGAAGGTATTATATCAATCTCCCCTATTCACCTTCCATCTTGTTTTTCCATCTCTTAAGTCAAAAAAAAAAAAAAAAAAAAAAAACTTAACAAGCACAAATATATAGATAGATTGTATTCTTGACAATTGTTATGATGGTTATGCTAACTTTCTATTATGAGTATTGGATATTGAAGGGAAACCGGCGATGAAGATGTAAGGCTTAAAGTGCTCTACAGTGGAATCTGTCACTCTGATCTTCACAACATAAGGAACGACTGGGGCGGCTCCATCTACCCCATGGTTCCCGGGTACAAAATGTTTATTCGTAATTTCATTTTTCCATATAGAATTCATAGTCTAATTATAATTTGGTTCAAATATAGGCACGAGATTGTGGGAATTGCGACAGAAGTTGGTACCAAAGTGAAAAAGGTTAAAGTTGGAGACAAAGTAGGCGTTGGATGCCTAGTTGGAACATGTCGTACATGCGAAAACTGTACCGCTGATCTAGAAAATTACTGCCCCAAAATGACCTTAACATATAACTCAACTGACAAAGATGGGACCATTACTTATGGAGGCTATTCTGATAGTTTAGTTGTCGATGAGCATTTTATTGTTTGTTGGCCTGAAAATCTTGCTCTTGATGCTGGTGTGCCTTTACTCTGTGCTGGGATCACTGTTTATAGTCCGCTTAAGTACTATGGACTTGACAAGCCTGGCCTTCATTTGGGTGTGGTTGGCCTTGGCGGGTTAGGCCATGTAGCTGTCAAGTTTGCTAAGGCGTTTGGGGCTAAGGTTACTGTTATTAGTACTTCACTCAAGAAGAAGGAAGAAGCTATTAACCATCTTGGTGCGGACTCGTTCTTGGTCAGTCGTGATGAAGATCAGATGCAGGTATGGTACCACACCTTTTTGGGTTATAATGTACTGACTTGGGATTCAGAGCTTGTGCAGTCCGACTGTAAACAGAAGTCCGACTTTATAGTAAATGAACTATATTCTGTCAGCGTAAGATAGCATGTGAAGTACATTTACATCTTATAGAAATATAAGTTACGCGTGATATAGTGAGATGAGTTCCATTTACTCATAGTTTTGTGTAGTTGGACTGCACATACCCCAAATTCCTGATGATTTACTCATGTTAATTTCTGACTTGATTTTTTGTTATATAGGCTGCTGCTAGTAGTATGGATGGTATCATTGACACGGTCTCAGCTGATCACGCGCTCGTGCCATTGATTGATCTGTTGAAACCTCATGGGAAGTTTGTTTTAGTTGGTTTGCCCACAAAGGCATTCGAGCTGCCTGCTTTTCCTCTGGTTACGGGTATGTCATGTATATATGTGGTTCGATTTTAAGGGTATGTCGTATGTATATATAAGTATATAGGGGTTAATTTGTTGAATTATTGGTGTCAATCAGGTCGGAAGATGGTGGCGGGGAGTCTGATCGGAGGAATGAAAGAGACACAAGAAATGCTTGATTTTGCGGCGGAGCATAACATAACAGCAGATGTTGAGGTGATATCAATGGGGTATGTGAATACAGCCATGGAGCGGCTTGAGAAAGCTGATGTTCGATATCGTTTTGTCATTGACGTTGCAAACACATTGGCATCACCACCCCCTTGCTAATTTAAGTCGGATCAGGAACCTTCTGGGTTAGATGGCCTTTTACTTGCATACAACTTTTTTTAAAAATAACATGAAGCAATTTATTTTATGTGGTTTTAGATAGGCAGGATGATTATGAGGATTCTGTATCAGTTTGTTTATCACCAGTCCAAATAATGTGAAAGCTTGTATTTGTTTAGCTAGTTTATCTTTTCATCACTCTTTTTGGTACATTTATTTTTTTGAACAAGGTTGCTCTCCGAAAAAATTCTTAGAAATTCGGATAGAGGGAAAACGCCCTTTCGTATGTTGAAAAAAAAAAGATTTCTTAAGAAGAAATGTCATTTCTCTAGAGTTTTAAGAAAAAACAAAGAAAAAGGGGAGGGGAGGGAATAAGAGGAAATTTAATATCTTCCTGACGTGCTCTCTCGAGTTATGAAGAAATAGAGAAGAAAACACCCAATTTTCCTCCTCGTGCACCAAAGTTTGGGATGAAATGAGAGGTAATAAAAAAAAAAAAAAAAAAAAATTGTTTTAGATTTCTCATTTTCGTTCTTCCCAATTCTTCCCTGATTGGGAAGATGGCCCGCTCCATGGTCTTCAAGGGAGGGGAGGGAGGAATTTAATATCTTTTGACGTGCTTCCAAGTTAGGAAGAAAAGAGAAAGAAACACCCAACTTTTCCTCTTCATACTCCAGAGTTTGATAGTCTTCAAGGGATGGGAGGGAGCAGTGGCGAAGTCAGGATTTTCCGAAAAGAAGGTTATGGTTGATTGGGGATAAGTATTATGTTGATGTTTACAAATTTAGTATACAAGGGGGTCGAATAGTGCAATTTTTTCTCAAATTTAAGGGGTCAAAATGAATAAATTCATCATTTTTGTAGTAAATGTCATTTTCTAAAATTTTGAAGGTACTAAAATTGAACATTTAAAAATTCAAGGGGTCGAATGACCCCTTTCCCTTTGCCCTAGCCTCGCACTGGGAGAGGAGAATTATATCTCTTTTGACGTGCTTCCAAGTTAGAAGAAAAGAGAAATAAACACCTAACTTTTCCTCCTCATACTCCAGAGTTGGGATGAAATGAGAGGAAATAAAAAAAAAAGTATTACATCTGACTTCTTCCCTTTCGCTACTCCATTTTTCCTAATTTAGGAAAAAAAAAAATTCGTACGTAAGGAAAAATTTAGGAAACTTTATAAGAGAGGAAATGACAAAATTTCCTTTCTTCACTCATAGTGAATTTCTTTTAATTTTTTTCCCTTCTCACTTCTTTTCAATCAATCCTTATTAGCCTCGGAGGAGCGCGGTGTATTTAAAATTATTAACTTCGCATTTATCAACTATCAAAGCATGCCACACTTCTGATCTAAAGTACTAGCCCATTGATGCATAGAATTAATTTTTTTAAAACAAACAAAAATTGAAAATGAGTATCGTGTTAGGATGGGGGAGTATTTATATTAGCCACATGACTTTTTAGTCAATAATACAAGTGAACATTGACTAAAAGTTAATATCAATTTAATCATTTTAATAAAATTTAAAAATTGTTATTAATAAATATTTGGTTGCCTAAAAAAATAAAAAAATTGAACCTAACTAATATGAAGGAGAAATCAGGTAGTTGGATGAAGGAATCAGGTAGTTGGAAGTGAAAACATTCCAGCCGTATCTCACACGGCAAAAGGGGTAATTAGTCTAGAGTGTTATTTTAGATTATTCAGTTACCTTTTTATAGTAATTTGGTTTCCTAATTTAGGCTGTGTAGGCTGTGTATAGTTGGAATTACATAGATTAGTATCATATCATGGATTGAGCATATCTCTTCCTATAATTAGCACATGTATGTAAAGTGTATATATGAAAAACCTAACAGACCTCAATAACGTTAAGTTGGGTCTCTCAAAATTCTTGTGTCTGCCGTCTTCTTCTCTTTTCTTCTTTTTTCTTCTCTCTTTACAGGTGGTGTCTTTTGTCGTTTATGGTATCAGGAGCGGTTCGTAGCCATGGGTGAAGAATCAGTTATCTCGAGCAAGTCTCATACCGACGCCAACAAAGAAGAAGGATCGGGTTCCGCCACCACCAAACCCGCCCTTCCCACCATGTTTAATGTACAATCATACATGGGACATAGCCGACTATCCAATGAAAATTATCCCATTGGAGTTCCCTCTTTCTGTCTATGCTTGAAATCCATAGCCTCACACATATACTCACATGACACAAACCCACCCACCCGCTACCTTGATGCGGCCTCTAAAGTCCCCAATCCTGAATTTTCTCACTTTTCTGCATGCATCAAGATTTGTTCTTGGATGGATTAAAGCCACAGTAACGTCTGAAGTTCTCCCTCATATTAACCTTGCCAAACCGCACCTGAAGCTTGGACTCTCCTCGCAAATGAATTTGGAGTCACTTCCGCCATCCACATTCAAAAGCTTCAAGAGGAATTGCATGACCTCTCCTTATCCCCGGGCATGACTATCCAAGATTATGTTCTCCGAGCCAAAACCATCTCTCATTCTCTCGCTGTAGCCGGTGAGTTCGTTTCTACTCAAACTCTCTGCAGCCGTATCTTGGGTGGCTTGGGCCACCAGTACAAAGAACTCATCACCACCCAAAACTCAAAAGGCCACACCACCATTGACGACCTCAAATACTTACTTCTTCTCCAAGAGGAAGCTCTCCAAAAGAAATTTTCAAACCAATCCCAATCCACTCTCACTGCTCTCTCTGCAACTAAAAACTCCGATACAACCAAAAACACTTCTGCAGCCTCATCTTCCAACAACAATTCGGGTGGCAGTCGTCCAGGTGGGGTCTTATTTTTTCAGAATTATAACCCTAGGGGGGTCGGTCTCGTTGGAATGGTCGAGGTAATAACAGTGGTAATAGAAACAAGAATTCTGGACGTGGTATACTCCCTCTTCCCCCTCAGTTTCAGCCCCATGCTCTCACCCCTATGGGTCGATCTGGTGGCCCCCACAATAACCAACCCGTGCCCTATGTCCCTCCTACCCCTTCTCCAGCTCCGCCGGATCCCAACATGGTTGAATGTCAGATTTGCAAAAAGAAAGGTCATGCTGCAGATGTATGTTACCAACGTGGCAACTTTGCCTATACGGCACAGTACTATCCCGCGCCTCCATCTCCTCAAAGCACTCCACAGAGTAGTTCTTCTCCGATGGCTCCAATATCTTTCGTTCTTGACTCCGAGCAACGAACCACATGACATCCAACCAGGATGTCTTGCAAAATCCCTCTTCTTACTCAGGTACTGATTCCATCATCGTTGCTAATGGCTCGCAGTTACCGATTTCTAGTATTGGCTCTTCTTGTTTTTCGACATCTAATCACACTTTTAAGTTAAATAATGTGCTTCATGTCCCTAAACTTAGTCGGGTCTCTACTCTCAATTTCGTCGTTTCTGTTGGATAACAACTGTTATTTTGAACTAACTGCCTTTGGTTTTTTGTGTGAAGGACAACCCGTACCAAGAAGATTATTCTTTCTGGCAGTAATGCGAGCGACCTTTACACAATCTCTTTTGTTCCTACCTCTCGCATTAATTCTATGGCCCTCCTTGGAGAACGTGCATCTTCATCCGTTTGGCATGCTCGTCTTGGACATCCGTCAGCTCAAGTTTTTCAGTCCGTAGTTAATAAAGTTCGGATTCCGATTAGCGGTCCGATTAGAAATAAAGAGATTTGTCATGTTTGCCCTTTAGGCAAGTCTTGTAATCTCCCCTTTCAGACTCGTAGTTTTAATTCTCTCCAACCTTTAGATCTTTTGCATTTGGATGTTTGGGGGCCTTCCCCTATTATTTCAAATTCTGGTTTTCGTTTCTATCTCTCTATTGTTGATGATTACTCTCGATATGTGTGGTTGTTTCCTTTGTTTCGAAAATCTGATGTCTTTTCTGTGTTCTCTGACTTTAAGAATCAATTGAAAATCAATTGACTCGAAAAATCTCAGCTATACACACTATCAAAACAATTCAAACCGGATGGTGTGGGTGAGTTTGTTAACCGTATCTTTGCTACTTTTTCTTCTTAAGCATGGTATCCGTCATCAAACGAGTTGCCCATATACACCCCAACAGAATGGTACAGTCGAGAGAAAACATCGTCACATTGTTTAATATTGGTCTTTGCCTTTTGGTCAATCTAAGGTACCTCACAAATTTGGCTGAGGCGTTTTCCACTGCTGTTTATCTGATTAATCGTCTGCCCATGCGACAACTTGGCTATATTTCTCCCCATCAAAAACTTTTGAAACGGACTCCGGATTACAAGTTTTTGAAGACTTTTGGGTGCACATGTTTTCCCAATCTTGTCCCCTACAATAGCCATAAGCTCATGTTAAAATCCACCCCTTGTGTCTTTTTGGGTACGATTCTTATGCGAAAAGGCTACGATGTTTTGACCCAATCTCAGGCCGATTATATGTTTCTCGTCATGTCGTTTTTATGAATCACACTTCTATTATGTATCAAAGATTTTTTCTACAGCGTCCTCATCTACTTCGGACACCACTTCTCCGGTTCAATCGACTCCAAGGTTGCTGCCCTCTGTCATTCCTGCACCTCCGCCACTTGCACCTGTAATGGCCGAGACATCAGCCCAACCAACGGCCCACAACCCCTGGCCCGTCTTTGCCACCTGATCCGCTCGGAGAGATTCAGCCCATTACTAGTTCTAGGCTGCCCATCACTCCTAGCCCATCTCATGTTTCTCAGGAATCACCGGCCCGTCTCTCAGCTACTTCACTACTGGGCTCTCCTGGGACTTCTCGTTATGGGCCGCTTACCTCTTCTCAGCCCACTTCATTTGCAAGCCCTTCATCACAAGACTCTCAGCCCGCATCTATGGCTCCACTGTCTCCTGAAACAGTCTGCATCTCAACATTCTAGCCTGCCTGCTACTATTGACCCACCTGGTCTTCCTAGCACTCATCCTATGACTACAAGATCAAAAGCAGGTATCTTTCGTCCGAAGCATATTTTTGGTCTCTCTGCAACCAAAGTTGATTCTGTATTCTTTGAGCCGCGTACCTTCAAACAAGCTGCTCCTCTTCCACACTGGCAAGATGCCATGACCGAAGAAATCCGTGCTCTCGAGAAAAATAGTACTTGGTCTCTAGTTCCTCCGCCCTCGTCTCATCATAATATTGTCGGGTAGCAAATGGGTTTACAAAATCAAGCATAAAGCCGATGGTTCACTTGAGCGTTACAAAGCTCGGCTCGTGGCTCAAGGGTACACTCAACAAGAAGGTCTCAACAAGAAGGTGTTGGCTACGATGAGACGTTCAGTCCGGTCATCAAACCACCCACAATCCGGACAGTTCTTGCTCTTGCTATCTCCCGTTCCTGGCCTATTGAACAACTGGATGTTCGAAATGCCTTCCTGAATGGCATTCTCACAGAAGAAGTTTATATGGATCAACCGCCCGGCTTTGTTGATCAATCGCGTCCCAATCATGTTTGTCGTCTCCATCGTTCCTCTATGGTCCCAAACAGTCCCCTCGCGCATGGTTTCAACGGTTACACACTTTTCTGGTGTCTATTGGTTTTTTAACAGGCCGATCGACACCTCTCTCTTTGTCCGCCACCTCAATAGTACCGTCGTGGCTATCCTCGTATACGTGGACGACATAATTGTTGTTACAGGTTCCAACTATCTCGTGGTCTCGGAAGTTCTTGACTCCATCTGTTTGGCTTTTGAGAGTCGTCGACTGGGTCCCTTGAGTTTCTTTCTCGGCATTGAGGCCTTTCAGTCCCCCACTTCTCTCTCTCTCAATCAGACTAGGTATGCTTCCGATTTACTCCAGAAGTTTAATATGGAACTTGCCAAGCCGGCTTCTACACCTTTGTCTTCGGGTACACATCTTTCTGCTCACGAGGGTGACATTCTCGATGACGCTGCTACATATTGCAGCATGGTTGGCGGCCTTCAGTACTTAACTCTCACTCGCCCAGACTTGTCTTTTGCAGTTAACCAAGTTTTTCAGTTCATGCATTCACCACGGACAACACATCTCAAAGCTGTCAAGAGAATCCTCCGCTTTATCAAAGGAACTCTCACTCTCGGTTCTTACATTCCAGTCCTCCTCCGAAAGTTCACTTGTTGCCTTCTCCGATGCGGACTGGCAGGCGCTCCAGATGACTGATGCTCCACAACGGGTGCCTGTGTGTTTATTGGACCAAACTTGGTCGCGTGGACTGCCAAGAAACAGAGTACTGTCGTCGCTCGCTGAGCACGGAGGCCGAGTATCGTGCCCTTGTTGTCTGCCACTGCAGCTGAACTTAAGTGGTTCTCTCTTCTTATATCGAGAACTCGATATTCCTTTACATCCCCCGAGACTCTTACGTGATAATATCTCCGCTCTCCATATGTCCCGCAACCCGGTATTTCATGCCCGTCACATCGAAATTGATTTACATTTTGTTCGGGAACTTCAACAACGCGGTTTCCTACAGTTACACTTCATTTCATCCTCCGACCAACTTGCGGATATTTTTCACTAAAAGTCTCGCCTCTACTCGCTTCCGTCATCTCTCCGACAAGCTGCATCTTCGTCTACTGCGTTTTGCTTGGGGGGGGTGAAAAACATTCCAAGCCGTATCTCACACGGTAAAGGGGTAAATTAGTCCTAGTGTTGTTATTTTAGATTATTCAGTTACCTTTTTATAGTAATTTGGTTTCCTACTTTAGGCTGTGTATAGTTGGAATTACATAGATTAGTATCATATCATGGATTGAGCATATCTCTTCCTATAATTATCACATGTATGTAAAGTGTATATATGAAAAATCTAACAACCTCAATAACGTTAAGTTGGGTCTCTCAAATTCTTGTGTCTGCCGTCTTCTTCTCTTTTCTTCTTTCTTCTTCTCTCTTTACAGGTGGTGTCTTTTGTCGTTTAGGAAGGAAGAAAATTGTTGGGCATTAATAGGATTTCGAACCGCTCTACCGATCGGTTAAACCCAATAGTGGAGATTAGAGACACCTCTTTTTTTTTTTGTTCGACGGATGAGATGTGTCCGAGCTCGTAGGACTGTTGGTCCTAGAGACACAACAAGGGTATGAAAAAGGCTAAGGGGGGGGGTGAATAGCCTATTAAAAATTTCAATCCTTTTTCAAAATTCAACCTTATGCTTATACTTGAATTTTGCGCGGTAGATGAAAGCCACGCGGTCAAGTATAAAATGCACAGCGGAAGTTTTCGTTGAAACAAGTTTAGAGTTGTTTTTGATAAGTTCAATGCGGTAGGCAGTGATGCGGTAGATAGTTTGCGGTAGGTTGAGATTGAAAACTTAGTGTCTTAGAGATTTTGGCAATGATAAGTTAGTCAGATTTTAGCTAAGGCAATGAGGTAGACAAAAAAACACAATTCACAATTGTTCTTAAATCTGAAAGATCAAACACTAAAAGACAAACGAGATTAATATGAACAATAATAACAAGATGAACAAGACTTAAAGTAAATTTGCAGAAATAAAAGTGCAGTAAGTAAATGACACAATGATTTGGAAATGTTCGATCTGTTAAAAGATCTACGTCCTTTACCAAGATGGTCAGTCTTGGATTTTGAATGAGGTATATATTTGATTCGATTGGTACAGATTACAGAGATGAAGTATTTGAATCAACGCCTATTTCTATGAAGAACAATCCTAGACTTAGACTAGTGTATCCCTATTGAATCAATCTATGTGATTGATCAATCGGGGTGAGTGTGTGTGTAAGAATCAAGAGCTCTTTGGAATCTATATGATTTTAGAGCCTAATGAAACTTGTGTGATGACGCTTGAGATTTGATCTTGTAGGTTGCTGGAGACTTGTTTAAGACTTGAAGGTTGAGTGCTTGAAGATTCGAAGGATTCTGAAATCTTGAGTATGATCTTCAATCACCAAGAATTTCAACAACAATTTCTCTCTTAGAATCTCAGCGTAAGTTTTAATGAAGAACACAAGGACTATTTATAGCCTTGAATGAGAAACTAGCCGTTGGAAATACTTGGGGTCCAAGTTGAAGGACAATGAGCTGTTGAATTCTAAATGGAGCTCAGTCTGAGTTGTCCTTTTGTTGCAGAGTCATGGTGGTCCAACTGTACTATGATGACAGTTGTATTCAAATTTGAAATTTGAATTTGCAACGTTCAAAACTAACCAAGGTAAGTACATAAGAGTGACCATGGTTAAGTTTGAACCAACTTGAGTTTTCTTCAACCAATGTTTCATGCGGTAGACATCATGCGGCAAGGTAGACATCATGAGGTAACCTTGGTTATGCGCAGGCATAGGCTAACGCGGTAGACATACCACGCGGTAGGTTTGGAACCATGCAACAAGTTGATATATGCGGCAAGCATAGAGCCATGCGGTAGGTTTGGGCCTTACCTCATATCTCCAGACTTAGAAAAATTGAGGGTCCTAATCTGCTAAGCCTATTCAACTATAAAGTGGACTATTCTAAATGAAGTACAAGTACTTCTTCAATATATCCTAAAGTCCACAAAGAGTAAAATAAGGTTATGGGATCAATTAAATTAAGGTAATAGGAGTGGTTTATAATAAGCATACCAACAATCTCCCCCTATTTGATTGAGATCATTACCTACTATAACAAAGGCTAATAATTCATTGTACTTGGTAAAACCATGTTTTCAAGAATAAACATTTTATTAATATCATGTCCCAAATCAATGCACACTCTAAGCCAATGTCATAGATTTCTATCATCCTAAAAATAAAAACAAATTTACTAATCTTAGAAGATAGAAATAACAATTGAAGCATTTCAAGATATGTAAACAATAAGGATAAAATGCAATCAACACAATCACAACATACTCCAAATATAATCATTTAAGCATAGGAGTAAAAAAGATCACAAAAGAGAAATATTGTTAAGGTTACAAACCCAAAATAAAACAGACAGAAAGTAAAGATTGTTTTAAAACATCAACAATTTTCATGACCACATGCGGTCAGATCAAATGCGGTCAATATCGATAAGGTCTTCAATGAATTTTGCGGCAAGAGGAAAGCGGTAGGCTGGGATATTCAATCCTGGAATCATGACTGGAGCAGTGACTCCATCTTCTTCTTCCTCTTCCTCACCTCTAGATTGATTATCAGTGCGGTTAAGACGGGTCAAGGCAGTATTAACTCTGCTGGAAAGAAGATCAATTTTAGTGGATTGGTTCGTTATCCTGATGTTCTGGGCCTCAATGCGGTTTGTCTGAACTTGCATTGCACCAGTTAGAGCGTTGATCTTGGGGACAAAATTTTCTGCAACTGACAAGAGTGCGGCATT
>JAOWBW010000773.1:0-37131 GCA_026119855.1 Campanula takesimana | reverse complement strand
CGCCAATTTAATTCTCATTAGAGATTCCTCTAAAGTTACTAATTAAAACCCTTATGAAATTATGGATAATTTAAAAACTATCCTTAATTCATCTTTATTTATGGGGTTGTCCAGCAAAAAGCTAGGCCTAATAAGGGCAAACTGGACACTAAGACTTTTAGTAGCTATTTTTGTGAGGTATGCCAAGAGATCTAGGGGCTATAAATTTTACAACCCGAAAACTAAAACATTTTTTAAAAAGCGAGAATTGCTAGGATCTTTGAGATTGTTGAATTTAGTGGAGATTAAAAGTATATTTTGAATTTGAAAAGGAAGAGGCATCCATTTTATACCTCTCCCTTAAGTTCAAATTGGATATCATGTTTGTACTTGATATTTAAGAAGAACATACAATTCAAAATAAAGATTTCCCTATAAATATTGAACAACATGAAAATGTTGATCATATGGATAAAATTCAACAACCTCAAAATGAGGTAGAGATGGTGCCCTTAGGAGATCCAAAGAGTAAGAAGAAGAGAATGTAGGGAGATGATCTTCTAAATGATAGTGTCTCTTAATCACTCAATATTCTTCTAACAATATGAAGATTACTTAGATGAGAGAAAATAAGAATCAAGTAGTTTCTAGGCTTGATGGAAGGGCCTTTATATTATGAAACAATGTGACACTTCAAATAGGGACCATACCTATTCAAATTGCATATTATGGTCTTGAGTTTTATCAAATGGATATAAAGATAACTTTCCTTAATGAGACATTGAGGAATCTATGGCTAATTTGGATCAAACTAAGCAATTAGTTTGTGAACTTAAGAAATCCATTTGTAGGCTCAAGCAAAGCTTCTCGTCAATGGTACTTAATCAAGTTATTCCTTCATTTAGTTTTGAAACGCATCTTGATTAAGATTGTGTATACCATAAGTTCAGTGGGAGTAAATTTATAATTTTGGTCTATATGTGGATGATATTTTGCTTACTAAGTAATGATATGAACCTTTTAAGGAAACTAAGAAATTTCTTATTTGAAATGAAATATCTTGGTAAGGCATCTTTGTATTATGAATCCAAATTCACCGTGATCGCTCACGAGGTGTTTTAGGATTATCACAAAGACCTATATGGAAAAGGTATTACAAAGATTAAGCATACAAAACTGTAAACCATATGACACCCCTAATTTTAAAGGAGACAAGATTAAAAGTCTCGAACAGTGTCCTAAATGTAATTTTGAATCTAAGTATATGGAAAATATCCCTTTGCATCAGCAGTAAAGAAGCTTAATGTATGAGTAAGTCTTATATTTATTGTTGGGATGCTTGTCAATACCAAAGCAATCCGGAAGAGAACATTAAGTTGCAACCAAAAGAATGATAAAAATATTTACAAAACACTAAAGAACTACTTGCCTATATTTAAAGTCAGATCATTTGAGATCATTAGGCATTCGATATTAGTTAAATTATGTGGCTGCATATGTTTATTAATGGACTACGAATTGTCAACAAGTGTCGAAAGACCGCTTAAGTTTTAAGGTGACAATCGGACGGTAGTCTTATAACAACAAGAGTTAAAGAAAATCTAAGCATATAGACATTAAGTTTCTTGTTGTGAAGGAAAATGAACGAAAGAAATACAACTTATAGAAACAAACTCTATTTAGAGGATCCATTTAATAAAGCGTTATCATCTTCAGTGTTTCACGAGCATATTGCTCATATAGGTGTAACAACTTTTGATAACATTTAGTATAGTCGGAGTTTGTGTTGTTCTTTCATTAATTGTTCTATTATTTAAAGTTTTGATCTCATTTGGTTAAGTTGAACTAGTTGGAAGAATATGGATTTATTCATTATGATTCCATGCTACACATCTACACTTTTGATCTATGTCATTTAGTTGGATTTGTATACGTGATTACTGTGGGTTTAGTTGCGAATCAATTACAATGACTGCCCCTTTAGTCCTTATACTTGGATGACTAATGGACGAGATTGTTATAAATGACAATAAAGTGCGCACATTTGGGTTGTCATTTGTATTATATTTATGTTTAAAGGAAATACTTGTTTTGCAACCCAAGTGGGAGATTGTAAGATCATGGCTTGCAACACAAGTCATTTAGTGAATTCCATACATAAAATCATAAGTATAATGTTAATATAAAGTATAGTCAATAATAAAATGTGTAGAATCCCTAAAATGTTATTTATCTATTTATGATGGGCAAAATTGTAAATCAACATTGCTTAAGAAATGAATAGGTATGGTCCCTATTTGAAGTGTCACATTGTTTCATATATAAAGGCCCTTCCATCAAGCCTAGAAAATACTTGATTATTATTTTCTCTCATCTAAGTAATCTTCATATTGTTAGAAGAATATTGAGTGATTAAGAGACACTATCATTTAGAAGATCATCTCCCTACATCCTCTTCTTCATCTAAAGTTCTCCCTTCAAGTTATCAATATGGATTCAACAGGTAATCATCGCTTCCGCATTCATCTCCTTCTTCATTCTTCTTCTAAATATGAGTATGGCATTCAGGGTTAAATTGTTCCAACATTGCGGTCCTGGAAAATCGACAATGATGGGGATTTCCCACATGGTGGTGAATTCAGCTACGATCGTTGTTCATGATATATCGATTTTTAATATTGTGGCTACGTATGGAGTCTCCGTCAACGTTCATGATCATGGGGTTGGACGTTGATAAGGAGAATAATAAGATAGCTGAATGCAATTATTGTTGCAAGGTTGTTAGTAGCTTCAGCCGATGTCAAGGAAGCAATGAGAAATGACATTCTTAACAAGAAAAAAGGGCATCTCATCAATGAAGTTGGAGAGCTGTCGTTGTTCATTGCATTTCATGACCTATTTTTGTATGATTGTCAAATTAGTTCAGTAATTGAATAGATCAAAACAATCTTGTTATATATTATTGTCGTAATATCTTCATTGAGAGGTGGTCTATCCTATGTAACCGTCAATAATGAGAAAGATTGAGTACCAAAGAACTTTAGATTTGATGATATCCGGCATTAGCTTTCATAGTGAAGGTATTTGATGTAGCCTAATGGCAATTTATCTATCATTAGTAAAATATAAATACCCAATTTTTAAAAAGAAAGATTGAGCAGAGATTGAGCAGTTTTATTCATACAACTAGTAGGTAACCCGTGCTTTGCACGGGAAACTAATTTGTCAGTTTTTGCTATTTTGTTTTTTTGCTATTTTTATTAAATAAAGAAACATAATTTTTGGGTATATAAGTATATTGTATATAAAATTAAACATTTCCATACAAATTTAGGACAATTGTGTTAAAAAAAAAAATTAGCTTTTGTTGCATATAATTTGTATTTATTATGATAATTAAAACTTGAAATTAAAGATGATTTATTATTATTATGAATTAACTTTTAATTCTATACATGATTGACTTTATAATATTAGCTATTGTCCAATAAATTATTTTTTATTATATATACACATTATAATTAGTAAATAAAAGTCTATAGTGTACATATAATGTGTTAGTAGAATAATAAATAATTAACTAATAATATTAATAGTAATAATTTTTATATCTAGTAACTGTTATGATTAATTAATACTCCCTTTTTTAGAGTAAGAATCCTACTTTGTTTATGCACACTTATTAAAAAATAATAGAAAATGGGTAAACATTGCAGGTTGGCTGATAATATAGATGTCAAATGACAGTGAATCTGATAGTGAGGATGTGCTGTCAACTGACGGCACAACTGATTACTCAGATGGTGCTAACATGTATTCCTGTTTTAACTCCACTTCTGCAGGCGAAACTGAGCAATCCAATCAGGAGGATGAAGATAGTGCAACCTATGAAGATCTACACAATACATACGTTGAGTTGTTTACAGACTGGTCCAAAAGAATGGAACAACTCAAGGCATTCTAGAAGGTAAATGAAAAACTCGCCTCTGACAATCTGAAATTAAAAGCTGAGAATGAGAGGTTGTCGAGTGAAAGTGATACTAAAAAGGACTCCATAGCTAGGTTAGAAGTCATGCTTACCAAAAAAGACAATGAGTGTGAGAAATATAAAAGCAATCTTGAAAAAAAAAAACCATTACACTCAATAAACTTAACAATGGCAAGGCTAAATTGGAAGAGGTTCTGAACATGGGGAACCAAGGAAAATCAGGTTTAGGCTATAGAGATCCAGTGTTTGTTAAGGAAGGTGAGGGCACTTCGAAATACAATGAGAGATTTAATGTTAATCACGTGTCTCCTCCCAAAAACAGAAGAAATAGAAGAAGGAGATACGTGTGTCACCATTGTTTTTCCCCTGGACATATACGTCCATTTTGTTACAAGTTGAAACAGGAACTTCGCTTGGAGAAGAACAGCGGCCACTTGACAAGACAACTGTGGGCACAGTTGGAGTCACAACTGTCCAGTCAACAGCAGTTTGCTCCAAAAGCCACATGAGTAAGAAAGGACACTCTAAAATGTCAAGTGGTGTTTACCTCCTTGAAGAGCAGTGTGGAAGGAGCCTGGTACTTTGACAGTGGCTGCTCCTGCCACATGACTGGCTCTCTTGAGCATTTCAAAGACTATGAATCCTTTAAAGGTGGAAAAGTCAATTTTGGTGGAGGTGCTCAAGGTGAGGTAATTGGCAAAGGTACCCTGAATGTTAATGGTTTGCCTAACGTGCATAATGTCTTGCATGTTGATGGGTTAAAGGCAAACCTAATTAGCATAAGCCAATTGTGTGATGATGATCTACATATCAAGTTTGATAAGAAGATCTATGAGGTCTTCGATGATTCAAACAGATGTGTTTTGAAAGGTGTAAGATCCTCTGATCATTGTTACAAGTTGGTTGATAATCATTTATGTTTTAACTCAATTTTTGATAATGCTCCTGATCTTATTGTCAATTGTGTTGAGAATTGTATTACAGGTTGCACTTGGAAGCATAAAGAGATTAATGAAGAATCTGAACCAAAATCCACTACAGAATCTGCAGATACACTAACTGTGGGGACCACTGACAGTCAAAATGAACAGTCAACTGACATGACAGATGGTCAAACAGCCGCCGAGTCTGGTTCAGATTCTGAAATCTAAGATCAGGAAAGCAGAGGCAATAATGCTGCTGCAAGCATACATGGAGATCATCCTACTTCCCAGGTCATTGGGGGAGTGGATAAAGGAAGGAAAACACGAGGAAAAAGAATAAATTACCGGGAATTATCCGGTTTGGTGTGCATGCAATCCGCATACCATCAGGTAAGCTCTTGTTGTTTCATTGCTAAGTTTAAGAATGATAATGTGTCAGAAACCTTAAATGGTAATAATTGGATCAAGGTCATGCAAGAGAAAGTGGTAAAATTTGAAAGCAAAGATGTTAGGTTCTTGGTTCGTAGGCCATCTAATGCTGAATGTATGGGAGATGTTACTTATTGTACTCAATTGTTGAAGATGAACCAGATAATAAAGTATTATGGTCTTAAAAGTAAAACCTTGACTGTATTTTGTGATAGCTTAAGCTCCCAGAATATTTCCAAGAATCCAGTACAACATTTCCTAACAAAGCACATAGATATTATGCATCATTTTATTAGATATCTCGTTGATCAAAAAAAAATTATTACTCTAGAACATGTAAGCACAACGAATCAATTTGCTGATATCTTTACCAAGGCTTTGGATTTCGAGAGATTTTCTCTCGGACTGTGTGATACCAGTTGACTGCACAAGTGTACAGACAACTGACTGCATAACTGTATAATTGTATATTACAGTAAACACCAAAAAAAAAAATTAAAAAATTAAAAAAAATTGTAGATTGCATTCATCCTTGCACGATTGTCTCTTGTGATCACTTGGTCTTCTTCAGTTCCTTGACTCCGAGTTTTGACCCTTGAATGTGAGATCCTTCTTAACTTGATAATAAAAATTATCTTGTTAATTCCTTCGTGTTGTTTATCATGGAGTGGGCACTTAATCTAAGGTTACGGGGAAAACAAGCTGCCTCCAGTTTTTTAAGTTACTACTCATTTAAGCAAATTGCTGACGTGTATCCATACATAACTTGAGAATCAGGGTAACACTGTATTGTGAGAGTGAAGAGCTCCTCCCCGTAACTGATTCATAAGTCATAAGCCTTCAATGAGAGTGTTCTAGAGGCTGCATGATTGAAGGTAATTCTCATTGAATTCATGTGAGTTGAAACCGAGTCATGGACTGAGTTGATCATACTATGTCACACCAAAATTGAGACAATCTTCACTTGTGTGTTTAGGCATAATTTTTCTAAGTTTTTTTTTCTCTCCTTGGTATTTCCATCAGCAAATTGAATTGTTGTTCTTATGTGTTAAAGATTGATGCTTTTCATGTGATTAATGATAATCTAATGGCGTGATGTTCAAGTTTCATTGTGCAGTTGGTGGAATTTATGGTACATTGTGGATAAATAGATTCATTTGGCAAGTTCTAATTCTGGGACGGACAATTTATCACAAAACATGGAAAAAGTTTGAATTTTAAAATTAAGATCCTTGTTTGTTTTGGAATTCAAATGGGTACTTCAAAGTCACTCGGTTCTCTCTACTCCTTGGTCTACCCGAGTTCTTAGGAAGAATCTCGGTCCTCCCTTGATATTTCCTCCATGACATATTTGGTTGTGTATTATGGTTTAGTATATATTATTCATCATGTTTACTAGCTACATTTCTCTCATCTCATCTTGTTCCTATTCTGCAAATGCACTCTCTCTAACATTTTTTGCAGATATATCCGAGACTTCAGGAGAAACATTGAGTGATTGTGACACAAAATGATGTTTGCCGCTGCTCTGATCAAGCTCAGGCATTTTTTTTCGTTGTTAAGCATCCAGCTGGTGCTAAGCAACTTGTTCGTGCAAATATGTGGACAACTGGTCACTCAACTGGGCAGTCAACTGGACAGTCATCTGGACAGTCAACTGGTAAGTCTCCGAATGTTTTAAGGGGTAAGTACACCTTCTGAAGAACTCTCTGGTCTATTAAGTTTTGATGCGATATGAGTTGAGATTGATGATGATCTTAGAGGTATTTTTGTTCGGGAGATTCAAATTTAGGGGGAGTGGAAGATATTCACATTTTTTCTTTCTTTGAGTTTGATGGTTCTTCTCAAAAAGGGGAAGAAAGTGGTCAAAGTGGTCTTCATATGGTCTTCTTATTCAGGGGGAGAAAGATGTGTTCTAAAGATGTATTTAGGGGGAGTAGAATCCAATGTACAAATTCAGGGGAAGAGATTATTAGTTTGGAAATTTTGATCAGAACCACAAAGAGGGGGAGATTGAAGAGTATGAAAATACTCTATTATGTTAGATCTTTGTGTTTCTGATTTTTAAGTAAATTAGTTAATTATATTGTGAATAGTTTAATTATATTTGTATATATTTTATTTATATTAGTTTAATAGTTATTTTAGGATATAGTAATATTTATCTTAGGATTAGTTAAATTAGGATATATTTGATTTGATTTGATTTACTAACCTACTAATGTTTATCTTTGGTAGTTAGTATTGTGTATTTTAGGTAAAGATGGACTCTCTTCATATGGAATGATTGGATGGCATTAAAGATTGACATCCAAGAAGATCTCCTCTCCAAGAAAGCTTCTCATTCTCATGTCTATAAGAAGCCGATCTCATTCAGTCATTCTCTACGCCTTTTACAGAATTATTAGAGAGAGTTCATTTGTTCTTGGAGTTCTAAACCTTTTAGAACTACAAGTGTTTTTGGTGTTTAGTCTATTCAAGATAGAATAGGTTTTGATCTTTTCGTTGTTTTGTTTCTTTCATTGTCTTGTATTCTGCAAGACCTTTTATTAATGAAAGTTTTCCAGCAAGTTATTTCTTGCTGAAGTGTTTTTAATTCTGTGATTAATTATTCCGCTGCATATTTTCTGATTTCTTATCAGACAACTGACTAGACAACTGTCAACACAGTTGTACTCACAGTTGGTTGTTTTCCTGCACAGTCCTAGCCGCCTATTTCTTACACATACACATATCCATCGGCAGGGGATTATTCACATCTGCCTGCATATATAATAATGCGACACTAATTTCCATTGACGCATAGCCATTGACCAACAAAGAGTTTTTGACAGTTAAGATTTGGGTTAACAAAGCGAAAGTATTCAATGCTCAACTTGTGCGTGGTAGCGATGTCAATACAACTGTCTCCACTTTTCACACCAACCACATCCAGACAATCCGGCTTCGTTTTTGAGAAAGCTGACCATTTCATCAAAAAAAAAAAAGAAATTTTTTATCATACTCTTGATAATTATTATAGATACATATAGTAAAATAATGAATGGTAAACCATATTCGTATGTGTCTACTTACTGTCAACTATTTCCCTGCTGTCAACCATGGCTATGATGGCAAAAACAGAAAGAATCATAGCCATGTTAAGAATCATTGACGTCCTGTTTCTGTTAGCCTTTGCCATGTCCACTACCTTAAGAAGAACGTCGAAATTGACTCTGGTGATTGCTGAGTATTTATGCTTGTGTTTTTGAATTTCAATGAGCAACCCAATCGCATTTATAGGGAAAATTTCCATGAATCTGAATAAATAAATCGAACGGGTTATTATCAAAACGCATTGTTATCCATTATTCTTAGGCATACATAGTAATATCAGATCTAAACAATGAACTAGTGATTTACAGTACTATACCTAAAAACCAATAAGAATGTATATATGGGACTTGACAAGTAGGGACCTGCAAACAAAACAAAGAATCAGCGGAAATTGGCATTTTAACCAAAAGGGCCTGCTACAAAAGTTAAAATTTTTGTGCAATGCTATTGTCTTTGAATATCGATCCCTAACTAGTTTCTACACAATCGGATAATCAGGATATATTTTTACTAATGACCAGTAGTTAGTTAAGAAAATGTACATATTAAGCATCATCTATCGGCTGATAATGGTGGTAGTATTCAGGTGTGTGACGAGAGTAGTAGATGCAGACACCGGAAACTCCCAATAAGAAACTAAGAAAGTAAGTTATTCATAAAGAATTTGAAAACAATGTAGTATTAAGCATGGAATCTATCATCGGAGTTCATCTTCTTGAAGCCAACTGGTCATTTTGTTGATCAATTATTCGTACAAGAGTTTATGGTATTGTAGAATGCAGTACTTACAGGCATGAAATATATAAATAAGTCAAATTTACATTGTGATATGAGAATTACAGGACCCGGCCTGCCCTTCTCTGTTTTATGCTCACGTTCGTATATTTTACAACGACAGATTCCCACTTAAACCTACTTGTAAAAGTTTAGATAATACTGCCTGGGCTGATATTACAAAGTAATCGAGAACATACCATATTTGGTTCCTAGTTTTAATTCGGTAAGATTTTGCAAAAGCTTGCAAGTATATTCAATGTTAGTTATGAACAAGTCAAGTCTATTTATTTGTAACAAACCAAAAAGGAAATGAAGCTCTCTTTTTTGTTTTTGTTTTTTTTGGACAGAGGAATTACTAATAATTTAATCTTGATTGTCTTGAAAGATCGGTCTAGCAAGATAGAGTAATTATCAAACTTTTATCATCTAACAATGTTAATCAGGAGAGGCAACAAATAAGCAATAAGAAAACAAGGGACGGCCTGTAAAACGTAGATCTCTATGTAAATTTGGCTTACGTATTGGTTTTCATTCGACTAATATTATCTTAAAATACACAAGCTCTTCCTATAAATAGCAATGATACTAGGAAGCAATACCTCATAACAGATAGCATCTGCCAGTATTTAGCTCATATAAGGAGAAAAAAAAACCTAGAAACATGGCCAAGTCAACTAACAATGGAGCAACCAAGTTCCTGAGTATTGCTATGGTCATATCTCTTCTCCTCACGATAGCAGTTGTTGAAGGAAAGTCAACCCTTGGAAGTGAGTATCACATTAGTAAAGTTCATTGAAAAATGGTTTTCTTAAGGAAATTCTTGTAAACAATATTTGTGGTTTTACTAATTTACTAAAATATTCTCTTTGATATATTCATCCCCAGTTGGTGGTTTCCAGAAGGCGAAGTCCACCTTAGAGTGTGGATCAGTGGTGAGTGTGAACAAGGGAGACACTTGTGCTGCCATCATTCAGACATTCCACCTCACTGCTAAGGCATTTGCCGTTATCAACCCTAATCTCAATTGTGATGCTCTCTTTGTCGGTCAATGGCTTTGTATTGAAGACTGATGGGAACGTCCTTAAGTACTTTCATCGTTAAGGAGCTTGAGCAACTTTGCTTCCTTTATTAATGTTTTTTATTTTCAACCGTATGAGTGGATCTTAGCTAGACTGATGGATCCACGGCTCTCTTTGTTCTTGAAGTTATATAATGTCCTAAATTTTACCAGTGTATGTCGGATTAATGATTGTGTCTTTGCGACAAACGTTCTTGCTAGTCATGGAGTTATAATACACTCTCATAGTTTTAAGTAAGGTCGTGCTTTTTTTTTTTTTTTTTTGCCAAATGTTCTTGTCTTTTCCTGGAGTTGCAATACAGTCATAGTTTTATTCATGGTTGTCTTTGCGTTTTTGTGATTAATGTTCTTTATTACCGTGTAATTTTCAATCTCAACCATACATGCTTCTGATAACTGTGAAAACAATGAAATATAGCTCTAGCTCTAGCTCATTTAGATGTCAGGACTCGAAGGCTACATCTTAATTAAGAGGAAAGAAAAATAAGATTCAGTTCTCTAGGCGCATGCAAAAGGTAGGAAATTTTACATTGTCAAGAATTAGAAAAACAATAGCATTGAAAAGCCGATATAAAGCACTAATTAAAGAAGATCAATAACGAAAAGGAAACAGCTATTTCGGAACCGTGAAAACTTTAAGGTATGTTTGAGAACTCAATTCCAAGCTTAATTTGCAATCGAAAAAGAAAAAAAGAAAAAAAGAAAGGTAACTAGTTCACTAGAGAGGCAAATATTAGAATAGACTTGCCAAACATAACCAAAACCTCATTTTAAGCCCCAAAACTTAAATAGCTGGAGTTATGACTTCTGGGATTGAGTAATGGACTTAATTATCAACAAATTCATAGGTACGCAAGGAAGCAGTTACTAGAGACACAAATATTAGACTGAAGGCCTCATCTTAAACTCTGCCTAATAACGTCTTGAAAACAAAACTATTAGATTCCGTGAAGATATACAGATAATAGACTAACAAGATCAAATATTCTTTGCGCGCCTATGATACTTTTAATCTTCTGAGTCGCCACAATTGAGGGATCATAGCAGAAAAATATTGTTTACAGCTAAGGCGTAAGAGTTGAGCTTTCTTATTTGATTTAAGCTCATACTTTGATTTACAGGAATTAGAAGCTCTCCACCTTTTGTGTTGCTATATTCCCAGTACCTATCAAGTGCTTCTTGCATGAAATTGTCTTCATTGCATCAGTATTTATATTCTAGACTTAAATGGCAGAGTTTGAAAGGAGCCTTTAGGAAATTCTTTCATCTCTTTAGTTTTTTATTTTCTTGATATTGAAGTATTTGCCGCTGAACTTGAAAAAGTGTAAAATAAAGAATAATTTATTGCATTCACGTAATAACGTAGTGATATCTCAACTCCACGAACATCAACCACAAACATCATTAATGAAGGAATAAGCATCACCATGAAAAACAAGAACAACAAATAGTAGCCATGAAATCTCTGTTCCAAAATCCGCACATGATTTAAGAAATGGAATTGCATACAACCTAAACAGAAGCAAGGACCAAGCGTCTTATTAATATATTAAATTGTATTTTGAGGCTGCAGGTGTGTAGATATGTATTTTGAATTTACTTCAAGCTGCTGTTCCATCAACACAAAGCCATTGACCCACAAAGAGCTTAGTGCAGACAAGATTAGGGTTGATAAGTTCAAAGAGCTTCGTGCTCAACTGAAACGCCTCAGCTATAGATACGCAAGTGTCTCCACTGGCTACACTAGTCACCGAGTTACATTCTAGTGCAGCGTTCTTCTGGAATCCAACTGCTCATTTTATAAATAAAGAAGAGCATATGTCAGCAAATATCTAAAATACCACAAAAAAAAATTTTAAAAAAATGAAGTGTTTTCAAATTAAACTTACTATTATGGGTTGATTTGCCTTCAGCCAGATTAATAATGACAAGGAGAAGAGAGAGAATGATGGCCATGTTGAGAAACATGGAAGCTCTTTTGTAATTTGCCATGTTCCTTAATTTGTTTTCTTTTGTTTGTGCTACAGATAGGTAGATAATATATCTTTGATGTATATATTACTTTGAAGTTCTGGTACTATTTATAACGAGTTCTCGAGATAATACCAATGTTAAATACTCCCTCCGTCCCTCTTTAACTTACAAAAATTGTGTTGGGCACATTAATTAAGGAGAAAGAGAAATAGTTGATGTGTTGTGAGTATAGATAGTTGGGTAGGAGAAGGAAAGTTGGGTAGAGAATAGTGAGTGGATAGTTGTTGTGAGTATGACAAGTGGGTCCCATTATTTTAAAAGTATAAAAACATTTCCATTTTGGGTCTTTGTAGATTAAAGTGGGACAACCAAAAGGGTAATTTTTGTAGATTAAAGAGGGACGGAGGGAGTAGCTTAGAAAATTTACATGTAAGCCGGATTACATTATAAGCTGAAATATTGTTGCCTGCCCTTTATCTGTTTGTGTTTGTTTTTGCCGTTTTTAAGGTGCTTCTTGTTGATAATATATAAGATTCTATCTTTTTAAAACTAACCAACCAGAAGCCAAGATATATTGTTTTTAATTAATAACTTACTCCATTCATCTCTCTACAGTCTAAATATTCCATCAACTAATTAGCTAGCTAGCTTTGTGCCCAGTAAATCAACAACATAACTTTCTGAATAGAATCTTCTACTTGTATCCTATCAGTACTCTTCTTGCAGTTTCCTCCGCCCATGTTGGATAACAGCATACCCACACGAGATGATCCGTTTATGTCCTTCAGATAGGCACGACAAACAACTCGATTATGCTTGAGACTGTATATTTGGAACAACCAATCCAAGAGGGAAAGTGAAACTTTTACTTTTTGATGGAGGACGTACTTATTATTTTAATCTCGATTGTCATGAAAGATCAGTCTAGCAATGCAGAGTAGTAGTTATCAAACTGTTACCATCTAACAATGTTAATCAGGAGAGGCGATCGCTACTGGCTATGATGTAAAAATAAGCAATAAGAAGACAAGGTATGGCCTGTAAATCGTAGATCTCTAAGTAAATTTGGCTTACGTTTTGGTTTTCATTCGAACAATATTATCTTAAACTCCACAAGCTCTTCCTATAAATACTAACGATACTAAGAAGCAATACCTCATGACACTTAGTGTCGCGCCCCAGACCCGTGGTCCTACTTGGCCTCACGCTCGGGACACGATTGGAAGACGTTATAAAACATTTTTAGAAATTTTTTTCGAAATATACTTTCATAAAGTTTAACATAATCCACACTTAAAGTTCAAAGACTTCCACTGACTTTCAAACCAACTTTTCAAACAACTTCCACAAACGAAAGTACATAGCCCGAAGGCTTACAAACTTTTATACAAATGTACTCACACCAACATTATCCAAAATATAGGTGTTACAAGATGATGAAGTCAAGGAAACTCTACCCAAAAGGTTATACATCTATGTAATGTAACCTTGACAAAACTCATATCCCAAACTCTTACCACCACGACGTCCTCCCGTGCAATTATCCTATTCCCTGGACTCGCCTTTATCTAAAACAGTAAACAAATAATGGGTGAGAATGAATCTCAGTAAGCTACTAAAATGCAACTACGTTACATGCTGATATGATAATCATAAAGAAACTATATCAACAAATAATCATATAGCATATAGCACATAACATGAGAGGCTCCCTATCGCCAACCGTCCCATACCGGTTGGAAATAACGACCAACTCATCATACAACACATAGTGTAGGAGTAAACACTCCTACGAGAATACCAAGCCAAGGTTTACCGAAGTAACATAACCATCTGAGAATACCATCTGAGAATATCATCTGAGAAAACCAACTGAGAAAACCATCTGAGCAGCATAAATAGCTGAAGCCGGGATCCCGAAAACCAAACCATAACCAATAGAACCAAAGTAACAACGGGGCGCTACACTTAGCATCTTCCCATTTTTAGCTCATATAAAGAAAAAGAGAAATATAAAAGCTAGAAACATGGCCAAGGCAACTAACAATGGAGAAACCAAGTTCCTAAGCATTGCTATTGTTCTATCTCTTCTTATTATCATCACAATTGTTGAAGGAAAGTCAACCCTTGCAAGTAAGTACGTAGTATCACTTAAATTATGTTGATTAAAAGTGAATTAAAATGGTTTCACAGGAAATTCTTGTAAATGAATGTTTTTTTTTTCCAATTAATAAGAGTATAACTAACAATATATTCTTTTGATTCATTCACAGTTGGTGGTTTCCAGAAGGCAAAGTCAACCTTAGAATGTGGATCAGTGGTGAGTGTGAACAAGGGAGACACTTGTGCTGCCATCATTCAGACATTCCACCTCACTGCTGAGGCATTTGCCGTTATCAACCCTAATCTCAATTGTGATGCTCTCTTTGTGGGTCAGTGGCTCTGTATTGAAGATTGATGGGAACGTCCTTGATCAACCTTGCTACCTTTATTAATGTTTTTTCCTTTTCAACCGCGCGTATGAGTGGATCTAGACTGATGGATCCATGGCTCTCTCTTATTTCTTGACGTTAATGTCCTCTCTTTTACCAGTGTATGTCGGATTGATGATTTTGTCGACAAATGTTCTTGCTTGTCGTGGAGCTATAATTAACTATCATAGTTTTAATTAAGGTCCTGCTTGTGTTTTTGTGACAATTTTTCCAAGAGTTGCAATACAGTCGTCATTTTATTCATTTTGGGTCGGAGGTAATTCTAGATGTTAGGCCCCAACTATGCTTAACTCCGTAGTTAAACATGAAGTTTTGATGAAAAAAATAATCAATTCAAACCTTGACCGCTAACCCCAACAACTCTTGGACCATCATAAACTTAATGTAATGACCCAAACTTTCCAACATTAATAATAATAATCCATAACCAGGAAATCTCAAACGTCAACATAATTCAAATCCAACGTTAACATGCAATGGCTAGTTTACTCTAACCATAATTCAAAACAAAGCGGAAGCATAACTAAAATTCAATTCTTAACGGCTAGTACAACCCACTAGCTCTTTAACATAAAACCAAAACCATTGTCTTAAAATCCTTCATCACGTCACGGACCGCCATGCTCTGCGATCTAACCTTTTCCACTACTTATTACCTGGGGAAAAGAATATAAGAAAGGGGTGAGTGAACAATGCTCAGTAAGTTCATACGGGATCTCTCCGGGTACTAAGGAGAGATGACCGAAAGAACGGAGCCAAACAATTATATTTCAACGAAAGGCTAACATCAATAATCTTAACTGTACACATACAAAATACAGTTATTATACTTAAAGATATTATGGCTCTACCACAAGTTCGTCAATTCCATAGTTACATACATCACCTTTTCAGGGTTTTGAGAGACCTTACACCTCCTCACGGTGCTCTCTCATAAGTTCGATCATGATCATTAAGCCACTTCATCAAGTAGCATATTTGTCTAATTCTTTTCAATCAAACTAAACTATCTTAATTAGTCATTTTTACTTAGACTAATTCTAGCTAAGTCCTTTTCAATTAGACCAAGCCAACTGCATCTGTTTCAATTAGACACAGTATATTTCACATAGTATTCAAGGTACAAGAATACATAAAGCAATTTTAATTTACTTAGATACCCAATGAACAACACTTATCAAGGGTAAGATAATTCAAAAGACGTTATATCAATATCAGAGTTCAAATACTACCGGCCACTCGTAGCTACACTTGAAAGAATTATGAGGATCCTACTTATAAAAGATGAATCTCAAAAGACTTAGGAACGTAATCCCTTAGCTTGGCTTGCGTTAATCTTCTTTAGAAATACCACGCGCACGAATCTACAATCATGCACAAAATATTCTTAGGACAAGTATTTACTATTTACTTTCCGTCCCATACTTTATTTCACTTGATTAACCTTATGAGTTCATCTTATTAAACTCCTTTAAGGTTGATATCCGTTGTAGGGTTTGTACTACCCATTAAATCTTATACCCAAAATACCCTTTTAAGTTTACCAAAATACCCCTAGGGTTTCGTAGTTTCTATTCCTAATTATCGTGTTATAGTATTCGATTACTCACACCCAAAACACTATTCACAGCACCATATTTACTATTCACAGCAACCATAACAAACACACACACACACACACTGTATATACGCACGCACACACAGCATACACACGCACATACTGTATATTACACACACACACGAACACACACTGCACACACACTACTAGAATAAATAAAATTTGAGACCAACATTTGACGACCACAATAGTTGGACTCAAAATGGCGACCACGAATTTAAGTGGAGACCGCTGTTTTCATCGCAAATTAATAGAAAACCGCCTGAAATATTGGAGACCAAAATTACGTCGTCAATATTAGAAATTGAGGCAAACTACAAAATGGAGACCACCGTAGTCGTCGCCATGTAAAAGGCGGGAATTTGAATTTTCATAGAAATATATGGAGACGCTTTGTGGTCGCAAAGTGTGACCTGGGTCGTGATGTTTTTACACAGACGCAGCTTCACTCTAAAAAGATCTATACATATCCCCAATTTTTTTCTACATCAGATCTGTCTTTCTCAACTCATCCTATCCATCGCTCTTCTCGCCGAGTACTAGGTAAAAATTTATTTTCTTGTTTCGATTCTTTAAATTTATTTATATATTGTTCAATCCACGCTATGTATATTTGTAGTTTCAATTTGTGCGTTCCGTTCTTCTTCGTTCATGGTTACGGTTTTGACTTTCTAGGGTTTTGTTAGTTCATTGTTCGGTGGTTGGATCGATTTCCTTTAGTTGCACTAATTTTGCAGTTTTATCTTCTTCTCGCAGGTTTGATTGTGATTTTTGCCAATTTAAAATTTGATTTCTTACTTATATTGGTTGCGTTTGTAGGATCACTGGAGACTGTTTAATTTGCTTCATTTGAATTGCAGATTAGGAAGCTTTTGCTTAATTATGCAAGATGCCCCAACTACTATTTCATCTTACGAAGTTTCCCCTTTGTGCTGGTAACAATTCTTGTGAGATATGTTCAATATACATTGTTTATGAAGAGTTTGCTACTTTGCTTATGGAACTGATTAGGAAGCTTTTGGTTATCAAAATTTAATCTTTATTCTGTTAGTTCAAAAGAAGCATGATAATGTATGTTGCTAATTGAATCAAGTTTTTTGGTTGATATATTTTGTGTGTTTGAGTTTAGTTTTGGTTAAATGGGGAGTTGTTGTCCGTGTAGAGTGCTCGTACTAAAGAAACGGCTCTCAAATCAACAGGAAGGAGTAAAGTAGAAGTTGCTTCAGGTTAGGAAATTAGAAGCCAAAATTTACGTTGATTCAACAGATTGCGCGTTGAATTGTTCTGCTGGATTGGTCGTCGTATTGCTTGTAACGAATTTCAATTTCAGGTAATTTTATCTGAGGCTCATTGGTTTGGACTATCTCATATCATTAAATTGAATCTTGGAATGAGATTTATTGTGGGTCTTGTTTTCCAATAACCAAGTTTTTATACACATTTTGCATCGATCAGCTGGAGTAAAGTAGAAATTGATTCTTGCAAAGATGCTTGCTATGTTTTGAGGTTCTTAGCAAAGTAAAAATTGAATCTTGCAAAGATTTTTGCTATGTTTTGAGGTTCATAATGTTTTCTGTCAGTTTTTATGACTTAGCCCATGCTTGCAAATTACTATGGCTGACATTATATTCTCATATTCAATTTAATGTCGGTTGTGTGTTAATGTTGTAGGATCAATACAGAGATTGCTCAAGGAGAAAAATGAAATTTGGAGAAGGCAGGGGAAGTGGAGAAGCCAGAGGAAGCAACAAACCAATTTTATATTTGTATAATTATTACTTTTTAAGTTTTTTTTGTATGGATGATTTATTGTTATTTTGATTTTTCAGTATGGTGTTTGTTTAATGTTATAACTTTTTGGTATAATGTTAGGTTAATGTTATATAATCTTTTGGTATAATGTTTTCTTAATGTTATAACCTTTTGTTTAATTTTATATTTAATTAATTATGCTGAAAAATATTCATTTTGCATATATAAAAAATAAATTTTTATTTATAAATAATTATAAATGTATTAATACAGATTTGAATTTAGAGACGATTGTGTGGTCTCTACCTTTTCCAACACGGAGACGAATTAGTGGTCTCCACACTGAATTAGATTTCGTGACCACGTGGTGGTCCCCATTCCGAGACCATGCGTTGGTCTCCATTTGGAGACCAACTTGTTTTTGCGAGACCACCATGTCGTTTCGAATTGGAGACCACAATCTTTGGTTATATTTAGCAACCAGATTTTTGGGACCACGCATTTGGTCTCCAAAATCATTATTATACACCATATTTAAAAGTTGGAGACCATTTTCATAGTCTCAAAACATTATTTCTCTAGTAGTGACATGCGTACACTGCAGCACACACACATACTCCCCAGCACACACACATGCGCACACACATGCACCCACGCACACACAGTGTGTTCTCAAATCATCACTCTCTCTTTTAATCCCAAATCATAAACCCTAGTTCATCTTTTAGGGTTAGGGTTCATATTTGTATTCACAATTTACTAGTTAGGATTAAGACAGAGAAATCTAACGTAGAGGGTAGGATTTACCTTGCTCCGATCCCTCTTCTCTTCCTTTTCTTCTTTCTCTTTCTTCTTCTTCTTTCTTCTTCCTCTGCGGCACCCTCTGTCCGCCTCTCTCTCTCTCTCATTCTCTTCTCTATTTTCTTTTGTGGAATAATAATAATGCTAGGGTACTAAAGAGAGTATATATATTTTAGGGTTTCCAATTCCCTATCAAAAAGGGTTTCATAGTCCTATTGTGTTTTAATTTACTTAGTCCCAAAGTAAGTCCAATACTTACTCCTTAATTAATTGAGTCTAAAATAATTAAAGAATTTCACAAAATAAAAAATATATGGCCTAAGGGCCGGTTATTACATTCTTTCCTCCTTAAAAGAGTTTGGTCCACCAAACTGAACGTACCTTAATCAGAAAATAGAGCGGGATATGCCTCTCGCATCTCGCTCTCGAGTTCCCACGTAGCTTCTCTTTCTGTATGGTTGCTCCATTGCACTTTCATATAAGGAATCACTCTCTTCCTCAGGATTTAATCTTTTCGATCTACAATCTTCACCGGTTCTTCGTCGTAACTCAAATCAGCACGAACCCTGAGTTGCTTGTACTTGATCACATGACTTGGATCAGAAATGTACTTCCTTAGCATCGATACATGAAATATGTTGTGCACTCCAGCTAGCACAGGCGGTAAAGCTAACTTGTAAGCTACCATCCCAACTCGTTCCAAAATCTCAAATGGTCCAACATATCTAAGGCTTAACTTCCCACGAATACCGAACCTCATGACTCCTTTAGTTGGCGAAATTTTCAAGAACACATGATCGCCCAATTGAAACTCTAAATCGCGTCTTCGGCGATCAGCATACGACTTCTGTCGATTTTGAGCGGTCAACAACCATTTTTGAATTTGCTGAACCTTATCAGCGGTCACTTGGATAAGTTCCGTTCCAGTCAACTTCCTCTCACCAACTTCATCCCAGCAAGTAGGTGATCTACACTTTCTTCCATACAATGCCTCGTACGGTGCCATTCCGATACTAGCATGAAAACTGTTGTTGTATGCAAATTCTACTAGCGTCAAATGTTCGTCCCATGTTCCTTGCCAGTCCAACGACGTAGCTCTCAACATATCTTCTAGAGTCTGGATAGTCCTTTCCGACTGTCCATACCGTCTGTGGGTGAAAAGTTGTACTCATTGTCAACTCCGTACCCAATGCTTGTTGTAAACTCTTCCAGAATTTCGATGTAAACGTCGCATCCCTATCAGACACTATCGAAACTGGTATTCCATGTAGTCTTACAATTTCATCAATATATAACTTGGTCAACTTCTCCAACGAATCATTCACCTTTATCGCTAGAAAGTGAGCCGACTTCGTAAGCCTATCCACAATAACCCAAATTGCATTGTAGCCCTACAACGTCTTTGGTAACCTTACCACCAAATCCATAGCTATATGCTCCCACTTCTACTCAGGAATAGGTAATGACTGTAGTAATATCCTGCCGGTCTCTGGTGCTCACTTTTCACTTGTTGACACACCAAACACTTTGATACAAACTCGACTATATCTCCCTTCATATTGTTCCACCAGAACGTCTCTCTCAAGTTTCTATACATCTTCGTACTTCCAGGATGTACGAAAAATCTCGAACAATGAGCTTCATTCAGAATCTCTCTCTTAATATCCTCATTGTCTGGCACCCATATCCTAGATTGGTACCTCATGATTCCATCTTCTCCCACACAAAAGTCCTTTGACTTGCCTTTAGCAATACTCTTGTGCACTTTCAATACTTCCTCATCGGCTCCTTACGCTTCTTTGATCCTATTCATAAGCATTGGCTGAACACTCATTTGAACCAAATAACCCATAACTTGCACTTTCATGCTCGAAATTTCAATGCGGTTCCACGCACTTTCCTCCTTAGGAATTGTCGTCGCTAGCGTTCGGTTCTTCCTACTCAACGCATCTGCCACCTTATTAGCTTTCCCAGGGTGGTACAATATCGTACAATCATAATCTTTTAATAACTCCAACCATCTTCTTTGCCTCATTTTAAGCATGGAATCTATCATCGGAGTTCATCTTCTTGAAGCCAACTGGTCATTTTGTTGATCAATTATTCGTACAAGAGTTTATGGTATTGTAGAATGCAGTACTTACAGGGATGAAATATATAAATAAGTCAAATTTACATTGTGATATGAGAATTACAGGACCCGGCCTGCCCTTCTCTGTTTTATGCTCACGTTCGTATATTTTACAACGACAGATTCCCACTTAAACCTCTCATACTTGTAAAAGTTTTGATAATACTGCCTGGGCTGATATTACAAAGTAATCGAGAACATACCATATTTGGTTCCTAGCTTTAATTCGGTAAGATTTTGCAAAAGCTTGCAAGTATATTCAATGTTAGTTATGAACAAGTCAAGTCTATTTATTTGTAACAAACCAAAAACGAAATGAAGCTCTCTTTTTTGTTTTTGTTTTTTTTGGACAGAGGAATTACTAATAATTTAATCTTGATTGTCTTGAAAGATCGGTCTAGCAAGATAGAGTAATTATCAAACTTTTATCATCTAACAATGTTAATCAGGAGAGGCAACAAATAAGCAATAAGAAAACAAGGGACGGCCTGTAAAACGTAGATCTCTATGTAAATTTGGCTTACGTATTGGTTTTCATTCGACTAATATTATCTTAAAATACACAAGCTCTTCCTATAAATAGCAATGATACTAGGAAGCAATACCTCATAACAGATAGCATCTGCCAGTATTTAGCTCATATAAGGAGAAAAAAAAACCTAGAAACATGGCCAAGTCAACTAACAATGGAGCAACCAAGTTCCTGAGTATTGCTATGGTCATATCTCTTCTCCTCACGATAGCAGTTGTTGAAGGAAAGTCAACCCTTGGAAGTGAGTATCACATTAGTAAAGTTCATTGAAAAATGGTTTTCTTAAGGAAATTCTTGTAAACAATATTTGTGGTTTTACTAATTTACTAAAATATTCTCTTTGATATATTCATCCCCAGTTGGTGGTTTCCAGAAGGCGAAGTCCACCTTAGAATGTGGATCAGTGGTGAGTGTGAACAAGGGAGACACTTGTGCTGCCATCATTCAGACATTCCACCTCACTGCTAAGGCATTTGCCGTTATCAACCCTAATCTCAATTGTGATGCTCTCTTTGTCGGTCAATGGCTTTGTATTGAAGACTGATGGGAACGTCCTTAAGTACTTTCATCGTTAAGGAGCTTGAGCAACTTTGCTTCCTTTATTAATGTTTTTTATTTTCAACCGTATGAGTGGATCTTAGCTAGACTGATGGATCCACGGCTCTCTTTGTTCTTGAAGTTATATAATGTCCTCAATTTTACCAGTGTATGTCGGATTAATGATTGTGTCTTTGCGACAAACGTTCTTGCTAGTCATGGAGTTATAATACACTCTCATAGTTTTAAGTAAGGTCGTGCTTTTTTTTTTTTTTTTGCCAAATGTTCTTGTCTTTTCCTGGAGTTGCAATACAGTCATAGTTTTATTCATGGTTGTGTTTGCGTTTTTGTGATTAATGTTCTTTATTACCGTGTAATTTTCAATCTCAACCATACATGCTTCTGATAACTGTGAAAACAATGAAATATAGCTCTAGCTCTAGCTCATTTAGATGTCAGGACTCGAAGGCTACATCTTAATTAAGAGGAAAGAAAAATAAGATTCAGTTCTCTAGGCGCATGCAAAAGGTAGGAAATTTTACATTGTCAAGAATTAGAAAAACAATAGCATTGAAAAGCCGATATAAAGCACTAATTAAAGAAGATCAATAACGACAAGGAAACAGCTATTTCGGAACCGTGAAAACTTTAAGGTATGTTTGAGAACTCAATTCCAAGCTTAATTTGCAATCGAAAAAGAAAAAAAGAAAGGTAACTAGTTCACTAGAGAGGCAAATATTAGAATAGACTTGCCAAACATAACCAAAACCTCATTTTAAGCCCCAAAACTTAAATAGCTGGAGTTATGACTTCTGGGATTGAGTAATGGACTTAATTATCAACAAATTCATAGGTACGCAAGGAAGCAGTTACTAGAGACACAAATATTAGACTGAAGGCCTCATCTTAAACTCTGCCTAATAACGTCTTGAAAACAAAACTATTAGATTCCGTGAAGATACAGATAATAGACTAACAAGATCAAATATTCTTTGCGCGCCTATGATACTTTTAATCTTCTGAGTCGCCACAATTGAGGGATCATAGCAGAAAAATATTGTTTACAGCTAAGGCGTAAGAGTTGAGCTTTCTTATTTGATTTAAGCTCATACTTTGATTTACAGGAATTAGAAGCTCTCCACCTTTTGTGTTGCTATATTCCCAGTACCTATCAAGTGCTTCTTGCATGAAATTGTCTTCATTGCATCAGTATTTATATTCTAGACTTAAATGGCAGAGTTTGAAAGGAGCCTTTAGGAAATTCTTTCATCTCTTTAGTTTTTTATTTTCTTGATATTGAAGTATTTGCCGCTGAACTTGAAAAAGTGTAAAATAAAGAATAATTTATTGCATTCACGTAATAACGTAGTGATATCTCAACTCCACGAACATCAACCACAAACATCATTAATGAAGGAATAAGCATCACCATGAAAAACAAGAACAACAAATAGTAGCCATGAAATCTCTGTTCCAAAATCCGCACATGATTTAAGAAAAGGAATTGCATACAACCTAAACAGAAGCAAGGACCAAGCGTCTTATTAATATATTAAATTGTATTTTGAGGCTGCAGGTGTGTAGATATGTATTTTGAATTTACTTCAAGCTGCTGTTCCATCAACACAAAGCCATTGACCCACAAAGAGCTTAGTGCAGACAAGATTAGGGTTGATAAGTTCAAAGAGCTTCGTGCTCAACTGAAACGCCTCAGCTATAGATACGCAAGTGTCTCCACTGGCTACACTAGTCACCGACTTACATTCTAGTGCAGCGTTCTTCTGGAATCCAACTGCTCATTTTATAAATAAAGAAGAGCATATGTCAGCAAATATCTAAAATACCACAAAAAAAAAAATTTTAAAAATGAAGTGTTTTCAAATTAAACTTACTATTATGGGTTGATTTGCCTTCAGCCAGATTAATAATGACAAGGAGAAGAGAGAGAATGATGGCCATGTTGAGAAACATGGAAGCTCTTTTGTAATTGGCCATGTTCCTTAATTTGTTTTCTTTTGTTTGTGCTACATATAGGTAGATAATATATCTTTGATGTATATATTACTTTGAAGTTCTGGTACTATTTATAACGAGTTCTCGAGATAATACCAATGTTAAATACTCCCTCCGTCCCTCTTTAACTTACAAAAATTGTGTTGGGCACATTAATTAAGGAGAAAGAGAAATAGTTGATGTGTTGTGAGTATAGATAGTTGGGTAGGAGAAGGAAAGTTGGGTAGAGAATAGTGAGTGGATAGTTGTTGTGAGTATGACAAGTGGGTCCCATTATTTTAAAAGTATAAAAACATTTCCATTTTGGGTCTTTGTAGATTAAAGTGGGACAACCAAAAGGGTAATTTTTGTAGATTAAAGAGGGACGGAGGGAGTAGCTTAGAAAATTTACATGTAAGCCGGATTACATTATAAGCTGAAATATTGTTGCCTGCCCTTTATCTGTTTGTGTTTGTTTTTGCCGTTTTTAAGGTGCTTCTTGTTGATAATATATAAGATTCTATCTTTTTAAAACTAACCAACCAGAAGCCAAGATATATTGTTTTTAATTAATAACTTACTCCATTCATCTCTCTACAGGCTAAATATTCCATCAACTAATTAGCTAGCTAGCTTTGTGCCCAGTAAATCAACAACATAACTTTCTGAATAGAATCTTCTACTTGTATCCTATCAGTACTCTTCTTGCAGTTTCCTCCGCCCATGTTGGATAACAGCATACCCACACGAGATGATCCGTTTATGTCCTTCAGATAGGCACGACAAACAACTCGATTATGCTTGAGACTGTGTATTTGGAACAACCAATCCAAGAGGGAAAGTGAAACTTTTACTTTTTGATGGAGGACGTACTTATTATTTTAATCTCGATTGTCATGAAAGATCAGTCTAGCAATGCAGAGTAGTAGTTATCAAACTGTTACCATCTAACAATGTTAATCAGGAGAGGCGATCGCTACTGGCTAGGATGTAAAAATAAGCAATAAGAAGACAAGGTATGGCCTGTAAATCGTAGATCTCTATGTAAATTTGGCTTACGTTTTGGTTTTCATTCGAACAATATTATCTTAAACTCCACAAGCTCTTCCTATAAATACTAACGATACTAAGAAGCAATACCTCATGACACTTAGCATCTTCCCATTTTTAGCTCATATAAAGAAAAAGAGAAGGAGTTGGTTTTGGGGGAAACTAGTTCCTCCATAAATTATAAAAAATCTACTTTTTAACCCTTAAAACTTAAACACTAAACCTTAAACCCTAAACATTAACCCCTATAAAACAGGACTTTTTATAACTTATGGAGAAACTAGTTTCTCCCAAAATTTTCTCCTTCAATTATGTTGATTAGAAGTGAATTAAAATGGTTTCACAGGAAATTCTTGTAAATGAATTTTTTTTTCCAATTAATAAGAGTATAACTAACAATATACTCCCTCCGTTTCAAAATAATCTTCTCATTTGACTATTCAAACTTTTTAAGGATGTGAACACTTGCTTCACTAGTCATGTTTTGTTTATACACCTTTAAGCCTAAATTGTCGACATGAGAAGAACTTTTTGGGACATTGAAAGATGGCAAATGAGAAGATTATTTTGGGACGGATGGAGTATTCTTTTGATTCATTCACAGTTGGTGGTTTCCAGAAGGCGAAGTCCACCTTAGAATGTGGATCAGTGGTGAGTGTGAACAAGGGAGACACTTGTGCTGCCATCATTCAGACATTCCACCTCACTGCTGAGACATTTGCCGTTATAAACCCTAATCTCAATTGTGATGCTCTCTTTGTGGGTCAGTGGCTCTGTATTGAAGAATGATGAGAACGTCCTTGATCAACCTTGCTACATTTATTAATGTTTTTTTCCTTTTCAACCGCGCGTATGAGTGGATCTAGACTGGTGGATCCATGGCTCTCTCTTATTTCTTGACGTTAATGTCCTCTCTTTTACCGGTGTATGTCGGATTGATGATTTTGTCGACAAATTAATATTCTTGCTTGTCGTGGAGCTATAATTAACTATCATAGTTTTAATTAAGGTCCTGCTTGTGTTTATTTTTTTTTTTGGTACAATCTGCTTGTGTTTATGTGACAATTTTTTCAGGAGTTGTAATACAGTCATAGTTTTATTCATTTTGGGTCGGAGGTAATTTTAGATGTTAGATCCCAACTATGCTTAAGTCCAATTAACCATATTTAAACAAGAAGTTTTGATAAAGAAATAATCAATTCAAACCTTGACAGCTAACCCAACTCTTGGATCATCACAAACTCAAGACAACTAAAGACCTCAATGCAGGCAGCCAAAACAAATACACACAATTTCTTTTACATAATGTGTTGACTCAAGTCTCAAGCAATAAAGTCTTGAGCGGCAGTGATAAGAAAGAAAAATATACCAACAAATACTCACAATTTCTGCTGCATCTTCATAAACTGTCAAGCCCTCTTGTTAGTTAACAAGTAATGACTACTTTTATGTTGCAAAATATTTTATTCAAGTCTTCTGACTTGTTTATGGCTCCCATATTAAACTTGTCCAATCCCATAAAAGGGCTATGGTTCCGCTTCTAAATAATAATGCATGATGGTGCGCCTCTACATTTGCAAGCGGCTACACATTTACGAGGGAGCTTCCGGAAAAAAAATGACCATAACATTTTTTACAAATAACATGTAATTGAGTTGTTCAAGTTAAGATATAACAAAATGACCATAATATTGGGAAAAATACATTAACTAAATGTAACTCTATGGAACACTGTGTTACTTGTTTGCAGAGGTAGACACCCCAAATTTGAGGATAACATATGCCTTCAGCCTGACAATTGTGTAAGTAGATATCAAGAGTACATGATCGATATTCTACTTACTTGGAAAAGATTCATCTTGAAAGAGGAGCTGCAAAACAAATCCTCTCAGGAGTGCAGTCCCAATGACCATATATTTTCCACTGAATGTGAACTGTGAAAACTCATACTCCCTCCATCCCAAAAAGATAGCATCAACTATTGATGGTCAGCACAAGTGAACTTTGACGGAACATTAACAGGAATCTAATCATCCAGTTGAAATTGTAAATAGTGTTAATGATAAATGGTTTGATGATTAGATTGACACTATTGTTTAGTCAAATGCAGAAGTTATATCATTAAAAAGGAAATACGCATGCGATCACGACAAATTTCATAACTAGACCAAAACAAGTGATTCAACCCAAGTGGACCACCATAGCCACCCAGTCCCTTGCATAATTTTGGAAAAGGAAAGCAGTGTTTACCAACAAATTCACACAATTTCTGGTGCATCTTCATAACTTGACAAGCTCTCCTGTAAGTTAACAAGTCTTCTGACTTGCATTTGGCTCCCAAACTAAACATGCCAGTCCCATAAAATGGGCACTGTTTTTTGATAATCTTTCGAAAAATAAACTTTGCTTTCTTTTATTTTTTGTTTGGATGCTTATGAGTTTTCCATGGTTCATAAATAAAACACACTTTTCAGCACGGGGAGAAAAGACCTAATATAGGAACATTTAATTCTTCTATGATGTGTTGGTGATTTTAGTGTCATCAACGATTTTATATAATTGTGATTTACTAGAGACCAATGCGATTTCATATTCGGCTCGGATACGAGTAAGGGAAAGTGTGGAGTACACACTCGTTTGAGTTAATATTTTTTCGACCACGATAAAGAAGCAGGGGTCAAGGGGCAGCGCCCCTTGCGGGGTCAAGGGGCAGCGCCGTATATTTGGTGTTCCAAATAATCTCCCGCCAGTTTTCCCACCAAAACCAAGAGACACAATCAGTTAACAATTATGACTGTTGGGCTAACAGTCATGGCTGATACCAGTTCTGCCCTTTCCGAAAATCTGTTTATAAACAGATTATTGATCTCAGTTTTACTTACGAAAAACACACACAATTACTCTGAGTTTTGATCTGATTTCTTTGCCTAGATTCAGATCGTTTGATTGTATTATCCCATACAAAAATTTCGTGTAACCCAGGCATATAGGGTCGAAATATTTTGTTCGGAAAGTGAATTACTCACGATTCAATCATATATCCAGGATTATCAATAAACCCTAAATTTCCAACAAACGAACAAAATATTTTGTGATAATCATGGGTGGAGGAAGTACTGTGAAGGAGATGACGACCAACTTTGGGAAGTTGGACAAATTTGAAGGCTATGATTTCAGACGTTGGCAGAAGAAGATGCACTTCCTTCTGACAACATTGAAGGTGGTGTATGTTCTGTCTACCCCCATGCCAGAATTGTCGGAGGACGATAATATGGAAGCAGTCAAGAAAAGATCGAAGTGGGAGAACGATGACTACATCTGCAGAGGGCATATATTGAACGGTATGTCTGACTCTCTCTTTGACATATATCAGAATGTTGAATCTGCGAAGGAGTTGTGGGATTCTCTTGAATCCAAGTACAGGCAGAGGATGCTTCGAGTAAGAAGTTCCTTGTAAGTAATTTTAATAATTACAAGATGGTCGAATCAAGGCCTGTCATGCCTGAGAATCCTTGGACAGTTTACACAACATGGTTTGAAAATGGACGAGGCAATATCTGTTTCAAGTATAATAGACAAGTTGCCTCCTTCCTAGAAGGATTTCAAACACAACTTGAAACATGGTAAAGACGATCTGTCTTTGGTCCAACTTGGTAGTCACCTGCGTATAGAGGATTCTCTAAGGGCACAAGAAAGTGACAAGGGAAAAGGAAAGGAAGTTGCTGGACCCTCAGTGAATATGCTTGAGGAGGGTGGAAAGAAAAGGAACAACAACAAAAACAAAGGAAAGAAACGTGGTTCCAATAACAACGATGATTCTGGTCCCAACAAGAAGCCTAAAGTGGCATGTTGGAGGTGTGGCAAAACTGGTCACTTTAAGAGGGATTGTCGTAGTGGGAACAAGAAGGATGGCGCTAGCACTAGTGGTTCGGGGAAGGGGTCTAAGGACCATACCCAAGACCAAGGTCAGAATTTAAAACATATTTGGAATGGATTTATTAAATATTCTGTTTCACTAATTTCTGAAGCATTTTATGTGCAGGATGATGCAATTGCGTGGTGGATTGATTCCGGTGCCACAACCCATGTTTGTAAAGATCGTTGCTGGTTTAAGACATTTGAATCGGTGGAAGACGAATCTGTTCTCTACATGGGTGATGATCATTTTGCTCCTGTTCAAGGAAAGGGAAATGTGGTGCTGGAATTTAGTTCAGGAAAATCTGTTACTCTGTTTAATGTGTTATTTGTACCTAAACTTCGTAAAAATTTAGTTTCTGGTCCTGTTTTGAACAAGTGTGGATACAAACAAGTATATGAATCCGATCAGTATATCTTATTGAAGTCTGGTGTTTTTGTAGGATTCGGTTATTATAACAATGGGATGTTTATGTTGAATTTAAATAAAGTTCATAATGATTCTAGTTCTGTTTATATGACTGATTCCAATGTTGATTATTCCTCATTATGGCATGCTCGTTTAGGACATGTGCACTATAAAAGAATGCTTGAAATGTCTAAAGATGGTTTAATTCCTGCTATTAATAATGATACTGGAAAATGTAATACTTGCATGTTAACAAAAATCACTAGGAAACCTTTTAAAAGTATAACAAGGAATTATGTAATACTTGAATTAATACATAGTGATTTATGTGATTTTCATGCGACTCCATCTTTGGGAAATAAAAAGTATATTGTCACTTTTATAGATGATGCCTCTAGGTTTTGCTATGTTTATTGTCACTTTTAAAACAGAAGTTGAATTACAACAAAATGGCTTGATTAAAACCTTACGCACAGATAGAGGTGGTGAATATTATGATCCTATATATTTTCAATCCGTAGGAATCATTCATGAAACTACGGCTCCTTATACACCACAACAAAATGGTGTGGCTGAAAGGAAAAATAGAACTCTTGAAGAAATGGTCAATGCCATGTTATCTTACTCAGGCTTGAGTGACGGGTTTTGGGGGGAAGCCATGTTAACGGCTTGCTATCTATTGAATAGGGTTCCTAATAAAAGGAACAAGATTACCCCATATGAACTTTGGTATAAGAAACAACCCAACTTGACATTTTTGCGAGTTTGGGGGTGTAGGGCTGTGGTTAGACTTCCAGATCCTAAAAGAAAAAAGTTGGGAGAAAAGGTATTGATTGCATCTTTGTTGGATATGCTGAGCATTCCAAGGCATATAGTTTTATGTTATAGAACCTAATAAGTACATTTCTATTAATACAATTATAGAATCAAGAGATGCAATATTTGATGAGAATCGTTTCTCTTCAATACCTAGGCCAAAGGATATTATACCAAATTCGGATGTATCTCAAAGGGATGATCATTCAAATGATACACCAAGTGAGACACCCGAGCCACGTAAAAGCAAAAGAGCAAGAAAAGCTAAATCATATGGTGATGATTTTCAACTATATTTAGTTGAAGGATCAAGAGATCAGGTTGAATCTCAATACTCTTATTGTTATAATTTAGAGGAGGATCCAAGAACCTATGATGAAGCTATAAAATCGCGAGATGCTGCCTTTTGGAAAGAAGCAATAGACGATGAGATTAGTTCTATTATGGAAAATAATACTTGGGTCTTATCTGATTTACCACCAGGCTGTAAACCTTTAGGGTGAAAATGGATCTTCAAAAAGAAGATGAAAGTCGATGGAACAATTGACAAGTTTAAAGCTCGATTGGTAATCCAAGGCTTTAGACAAAAGGAAGGGATCAACTACTTCGATACCTATGCACCAGTTGCTCGTATCACTACTATTAGATTGTTGATAGCTTTGGCAGCAATTCACAATCTATTGATCCATCAAATGGATGTCAAAACAGCATTTTTAAATGGTGATTTGGAAGAAAAAGTGTATATGAAGCAACCTGGAGGATTTGTTATGCCAGGTAATGAGCATAAGGTGTGTAAGTTAATTAAGTCATTGTATGGGCTGAAGCAAGCACCTAAACAGTGGCATCAAAAGTTTTATGAGGTTGTTTTGTCCAATGGTTTTGAATTAAATCAGTCTGACAAATGTGTATATAGCAAATTTGATGAATCCGGCAAAGGTGTAATCATCTGTCTATATGTAGATGACATGTTAATTTTTGGTACAGACCAAAATGTAGTTGATAAAACTAAAAAGCTCCTGTCATCTAAGTTCTCTATGAAAGACATGGGAGAAGCCGATGTAATTCTTGGTATAAAAATTAAAAGGTTGAACAAAGGAATTGCAATTACACAATCTCATTATATTGAGAAAATTCTCAAAAAGTTTAATTGTGATAATTGTTCTAAAGTCAGTACTCCTATGGATCCAGCTGAAAAACTTATGCCAAATACTGGTAGACCTGTGTCACAGCTCGAATACTCAAAAGCTATTGGCAGTTTGATGTATGCTATGACGAGCACTCGACCTGATATTGCTTATGCAGTAGGAAGATTGAGCAGGTTCACTAGTAATCCTAGTAGACAGCATTGGCATGCTTTAACAAGGGTGTTCAAGTACTTAAAATGTACTATGAATTACTGTTTGTGTTATTTTGGACAACCTTCTATTTTAGAAGGTTACTCAGATGCTAGTTGGATCAACCAAGTAGATTCATCTTCTACTAGTGGCTGGGTGTTCTTGCTAGGAGGAGGGGCCATTTCATGGGCTTCCAAGAAGCAGACATGTATTACTCATTCTACTATGGAATCTGAGTTCGTAGCATTGGCTGCTGCTGGTAAAGAAACAGAATGGCTACGAAACTTAATATATGAGATTCCATTATGGCCAAAACCGATATCGCCAATATCTATCCATTGTGATAGTGCAGCCACATTGGCTAGGGCTTATAGTCAGATTTATAATGGCAAGTCTAGACACTTAGGTGTCAGACATAGTATGATTCGTGAATTGATCATGAATGGTGTGATTTCAGTTGAGTTTGTTCGGTCTCAACAAAATTTAGCTGACCACTTGACGAAGGGGTTAGCTAGAGACTTAGTAAATAAGTCAGCAATAGGGATGGGATTAAAGTCCATCTAATCCTCTAGTTGTGAGATACCCAATTCCCTTCTAATACAACGTTAGAAGCCTGAATTCAATGTGGAAAGCTCACAGGTGGAGATTGGAGCACATGTTATTATGTTTTCCAAGGTATGTGTTCAAGACCTGCAAGTGATAGTTAGGTTGAAGAATATCTTCTTAATAGTTTCATTAATGGATAGGGACACATGGCTTGTAATAGTGTCAGGAATAAACTTTAGAGTGTTGTAAGAAACTTATGTGTATAGTATCTTCAGGTATTCATATGAGTTAACGGGTTCAATCGTTGGGACACCCCGATTCTCGAATATTTGAAATGTGTATTGTACTAAGATGAAAATTCAATCGCAAGACATTTTCATTTATGCATTCGTTTGTTTCGTTATGTTTGCTACATATTTTATATGATTAGTAAATCGAGGATTACACTAAAATGGGGGGAAATGTTGGTGATTTTAGTGTCATCAACGATTTTATGTAATTATGATTTACTAGAGACCAATGCGATTTCATATTCGGCTCGGATACAAGTAAGGGAAAGTGTGGAGTACACACTCGTTTGAGTTAATATTTTTTCGACCACGATAAAGAAGCAGGGGTCAAGGGGGCTGCGCCCCCTTGCGGGGTCAAGGGGCAGCGCCGTATATTTGGTGTTCCAAATAATCTCCCGCCAGTTTTCCCACCAAAACCCGCCAAAGCCAAGAGACATAATCAGTTAACAATTATGACTGTTGGGCTAACAGTCATATGACTGATACTAGTTCTGCCCTTTCCGAAAATCTGTTTATAAACAGATTATTGATCTCAGTTTTACTTACGAAAAACACACACAATTACTCTGAGTTTTGATCTGATTTCTTTGCCTAGATTCAGATCGTTTGATTGTATTATCCCATACAAAAATTTCGTGTAACCCAGGCATATAGGGTCGAAATATTTTGTTCGGAAAGTGAATTACTCACGATTCAATCATATATCCAGGATTATCAATAAACCCTAAATTTCAACATGATGTGATCAATGGGATAATTGCACATCTGGACTCTTGTAGTCAGCAACAAATGACAAAACTTATTTGCTAACACTGCTCCCGAGCTGCATTGATTGAGTGTTTTGCGATTGAGATATATGTTTGTGCGTGTGTGCTATCTTCTGACAACATGACCTACATAAGGAGACATCCATGTATATTTACTTCTATCATTCTGACAATATCATGGACATGTTGTCAGGAGATATAGCACACGCACAAACATATAACTCAATCGCATAACACTCAATCAAAGCAGATCAGAAGCAGTGTTAATAAAGAGGTTTTGTCATTTGTGGCTTACTACAAGAGCCCAGGTGTGCAACTATACCATTGATCGTAACATAGAAACATCCCAACTTAGAGTACAAAGTACAGATTCCACCTCATGCCAAAAGAGTGAAGATTGACATAAGAAAAACAAACGAGGAAGAACAGAGATAACAAGACATGATGCATGTGATTAGGATAAGGAAAACGGTCAACAAACTAGCACAAAGAAAAAACATTTAATTTGCACATAGCTCAATCCAATCCTTCCTCTCATTAAGATTGACAATAACATTAGGCAACAGAAGCTCAGAGATAGAAGCTTTAAGCAGCACAATATCTACAGCAGAAGACGCAAAACAGGTATGACAACATCCCAAAGTGAAGATAGAGGACGCCTCAGAATAATATTATAACTAATTAGTGCATAAAAATAGTTGACAGGTCCATGTTTCATACTCCCTCCGTCCCAAAATGGTCTTCCTATTTGTCATTTCTCATTGTCCCAAAAAGTTCTACCCATTTCAACAAATTTGAGCTTCAAAGTGCATAAACAAAACATGGCTAGTGAAGCAAGTGTCCAGAAGCTTAAAAAGTTTAAATAGACAAATGGAAAGATCATTTTGGGACAGATGGAGTATGTTTTATCAAGGGTCTTACATAGAGCAGCATTCTCCTATAAATGGCTTGACCTGATAGTAAAGCTAAATGTATTACTAAACATTTGATGCATCCAATGAGAAAGACAAAATACAAATTGTTCCTCAAAAAGTAGAAATCAAAATAAAAGATTATGAAGGAATGATTGGAGGTATACTTCTTTCAGCTATGAATTTAATAGCAATAAATTGCATGAGTGACGAAGAAACTGATACCAATAAATGAAGGAGGCAGTATGCGCCAAGATAATAGACCCAGTCTGCTACATGGTTAGAAATCTGTCAGCTGAACTTCTATGCTACCTTTCAAACCCATGTCCAGAAAAGTGAAACTTCCTTCATAGTTTTGCATAGCATGAATATTGATACATCTTTAACCGATAAATTTTAAACACAAAATCTTGTAAAAAACGTGTTTTACACTATGTGTAAACGTGTTTTTCAAATAACGGCTTAAGAGGGATTAAAAGGCGCGGTGGCAATTTTGTAAATAAGTGGAACTCATGAAAATCTCAGCAGGCACATTTTAAAACAAGAGGAGGCATTTTTCAATACTTCACAGCAGGCATATTTTAACTCTAGAGGAGACACTTTTTTAGAGCAGACGTGTTTTAACTCTAGAGGAGGCACTTTTTAACTCTAGAGGAGGCACTTTTTTTTAACTTTTAACAGTGCCTTTTTTGAGAAAAAATAAGTGCTTGCTCTAGTTAAAAAATGTGCCTCCTGCAGTTTCAAAACATGCCTCCTCCAGTTTCAAAACATGCCTCCTGAGATTTTTTTGAACTTTTTACATTGTCTTTTTTTAAAGAAAAAAAATGTCTGCTCTAGTTTAAAAATGTGCCTCCTGCAGTATAAAAATATGCCTCCTCCAGTTTTAAAATTTAAAAGTGCCTCTTTGAAAAAAATGCCGTTATGGTTTTACAAAGTGCCTGATGTGGAGTTTCAAAAATATGCCTCCTTCAGTTTCATAATATGCCTCCTGTAGTTTTAAAATATGCCTCCTGAGATTTCATAAGTTTCAAATATTTACACTTATGCCACCGCGTCTCTTAAACCCTACTTGCCGTTATTAATAAAACACGTTTGACACTAAGCCTAGTGTAAAACGCGTTTTACAAGAGACTTACTCATTTTAAAACAAGAAAACATATTCAGATTGTCCGTTAAATGAAATTAGACACATTTTGGGACAGAGGGAGCAAGAATTAATGTTCAATTTCAAGAATGTACAAGCTAGCAAACATCAACTATAAAAAAGTTTGCCTCGTTGAATGGGAAGAACTACGGGGATGGATGGAGTAATTTGTGAAATTAAATGAGTTTTTATACTGTGATATCAGCAAGATACGATAACACATCTTTTCTCTAGTTTTACATTTTTTTTATTTTCTTGATATTGAAGAATTCGCACATATGTGCAAGAACAATTTATTGCATGCGCATAATATATAATAACGTACACTCCAAGAACGCACAAGAAGAACAAATACCATTAGTGAAGGAGAAAAACCATCACCGTGAAAAACAAGAACAACAAACGGCCATGGAATTATTAATCATTCCAAAAGCCAACTGCTCGATCATTTTCTAAATAAAGAAGAGCATGTGTCAGCAAATTTAATATCTAAAATACCACCTGATGCTGTAAGAAACGTACCGGATCAGCCTTTCGTCAAATGGTTCGGATAATCCCAGCAAGAAGAATTTCCTCCTTCGGATCTACACATACGAAACAATAACACGTAAACTAGCCGGGGCTTCACCGGCAAAGGCCCTCCGGCGTGAGAATAAGAATACGCGTATATGAGATAAAACAATGAGAAATCAATTGACCAGAGTAAGAGCAAAGAGAATTCGTTACCCGTTTATCGTATGAGGACCTGTTTATATAGGCGTGGGTGAATTAGTCCTAACTTGTTAAGGAAGTCATGGAGTCCGTTTTAGAGTAGAACTTGTATATTAAAGGTGATGGAATCCTGATAAGGATTGTAATCATTGTTGTCTTGTAGAAGAGGTATCCTTGTCAAGTTAGGATTCCCTTTGCCTAAGACTCCTGATTGTACTAGGACAATAATTATTGGAGAATAAGATAAGTCGTCTTGCATTACCTAACTCGGCTCGTTATAGAGGCCGAACTAGGCGAGTAGGCCGGTATATTGTCCATCTCGTCCGAGTTTAGGTCGAGCTACTTGGCTTGAATGATGCCGAGGTAACTTAGGCCGAGAGGTATGAGCTTGTTATTGGGCCCTTATTAGGCATAGGTCCAAAGTCCATGGAGCCTATTCTTCAAGTCGGTTTATGTCGTTCAGTGGCCCTGAGTTTCTATCTCGACGTGCCGAGTAGGAACTAAACTGTTTCCAAGTTTGTTTCTAGCGATCACCGTATCGTTTATGCTAATTTGATTGGCAGCCGCCAAAATCCTTATATCTTCTGACAACCCTTTAATTGCTCGGGTGACTATATAATTATTTCAATAGGAACTTCATTAACGGCCAATTATGGCCACCATAAATACTCCACCCTTTCATACTCTGTCACTTATAAAAGAATCACAATTTGTTATTTCTGCACCCAAAATTTCACTTCCACCTGTTTTTATCTTGCAAGATTCTCTTGGATATCCAGAATGACTCCAAAAAGGTCTCATTCCGATGCCTTTCCTGAGGAGACTAACTCCTACGATTCTGACAACAAAGTCTGTCACCCAAATTCCGACAATGGAACTAACAGTGACTCTTCATCTCTGCCAGAGCCATCTTTCCGGTGGAGAACTCTCCTTCCGATAGCAATGGGGAACACTCATCTCCAAATCCTGTTGATAGTGAAGATGATGATTCGTCTAGCAGCAGCGATGGTGGTGATGATGATTCCAGTGGGAATAATGGAGAGGATGATGATGAAGATGATGACAGCTTCATAGATGAGAATGAATGGAACTACGATGGAGATTATGAATGGGATGAAGATGATGACCTTTTTTAAGTT